>CM046374.1:31920207-31956651 GCA_025413025.1 Ficus hispida
AAAAAATATACTATCAATATGCTATGTTTTTTAACCGTATACATATCAGAAGCTAATAGTAACAAGATGTTAATATTCCATTTTCTTTGGTAGCAAGTACCTTTGGTCTGTGAATTTCGAAATCTCCATCGTGTAATGAACCAGAGTATGACAAGAGTATTTTCTTCTCGAACTTACCTTAAAAAAAAGTTTTGATGGCCTTATTTTTATTCATGTATATAATTCATTTTATATATACGGACAATTAAATCTCAACTTATTTTATTGGCTGCACTAATATTCATTTCATCCTTTTATACATCTTTCCTAGCTCTATATAAATGTATAGTTTGTTTATGTAAATAATATAGAATGGAGTCAGAGGAAATATGTCAGGGGGACTTGTATGACAGTCATGGACTTGTGGAGATTGCCCCAAATCAATAATACTGACGATGATGGTGATAATTTAATAACAATAATAGAACTATTATTATTATTATCATAAATTGTTCTGAAAAGGGAAATTGCATTCTACATCAAAGAGATACGAACAATATAATACAGACATGAAAAGCCTTAAAGCACAAGAAGACCGTTTTGACGGTAAATAATTCAAATGAAATATTTGTAGAGATTTAAAAGAGAGAAGCGAGTACGGAGTTCAAAAACCGGAAACCTAAATAGATTTCCCAACGCTACAAGCACGGGCACAAAGTCATCTCAAGAATTCCTATATCATTTTCCAATGAAGGAATTTCCAATAATGTTTGCAATCAAACACAAAATTTCCACGGCTATCTGCCCCACGAGATATTTACGTGTCATTTGTTCCTTCAACAAGGCTGATCCTATAATCCCACGATAGTGTGTACAACATAATACTTGTCATTGGAGATATAGTCTAACAACAATATTACACCTGATTTTAACTAAACGTATAATATGAATTTCTCTTAAAAAAAAAAAAAAACAGCACACTTGTTCAAAAGTCAAAGTCATTGTTACGTTATGCAAATCTTACACCTCAACTTCTGGACTTTTATGAAGTACAAAAAGATGCTTTCATTACTGATGGAGCTAATTTTACCCAGGGCTGAACATTTAAACCGAGAACCGAACGAGACCGCCGGTGACAGCCCCCGGAGAGTCGGTGACATGTCAGCACCAAGATTGCTCGGGCAGTTAACCGAACCGATCATCACCGGAACGGGCGGTTACGGTTCTGAGGTTTTGGGTTCGGTCGTTAACCGAAACCGACCGACCATGAGTCATCCCACCTCTTTTCCTCTCCACCTCGTTTTCTTCTTCTTCTCCGGTGTTTGTCTGCAGACTTCTTCGCTGTGGCCATGGTCCTTTTTCTTGTGCAGGAAGATGAAACCTACCAACACTGGGCCTAAACTAATTAAGTCCAACCCTAAATTTTAATACAAACCAGAAGCCCACTAAGCCCATTCACAAAGAGCCCGTGATTCCCCCCCCCCCCCCGCCCTCCCCTTTTTTAATATTATGTTTGATAAATCAACTCAAATTTAAATTTTCTATCTCAGTTTTATCTTTTTCTAAAAAATCAAAGATTTTAAGTAAATTGTTGGTTTCGATTTCCCATAAACGTTTTAGTTCTGCGGTCAAGCCAGTCATCATAGAACTATTCCTAATTAGACGGATATTTGGCTTGATGTTCCTGCTGCTAACTGAGGCGTGGGCGTAGATCGATGCTCTTGATATAGTTATGGTCTCATGCTGCTGTATAAATTTTCATATATATAAATCTATAGATGTATGTGTGATCGTATTAAAGTTTGTGAGAGTTTGAGATGCATTAGCATTTCTTAATGTTAAACGAGTTTTTATTTCTGTAGCTCCACAGTACCATTACTGTTTGTGCTGAAATTTGATCAAATAACAAACAATGAATACAAAGCTTTATTAGAATCCCTGATATCTAGAGTTACAAGATTTTAATTCTCTCAACAAAAGTCTAAGTTTCTCTATTTTTCAAGTATTTCCAAAAGCATACATATCTCATACCTTGACACACTATTTATAGTTTTTCTTGGAAAGTTTCAGGTGTTACCATCATTATTACAACTAAGACTATAATTCTGATGACATGGCACTTTGATTATTAATGCTCACGTGGCCTTCTACTTTAGTTTCCCTTTCTCTGTCTTTCTCCTTTCTTTTCCCTTCAACCCTTTGTAAACGACGTCCGCTTCATTAATGTTCTAAAACTTCACATTGTATTGAGACTTTGTCCCCGCAGCTACCAAACGACATGTCGTTTCTTTTTCCAAATTGTTAGTTTGTTGCAGTCGTTTACTAATCTATTAGCATGTTTCGTTCAATGTTGCGTTTAGGACCAGCAGCTATTATTAGTAAAATAAGACTTGAAAGCATCTGTGAAGGCAGATTCTTTTGAAAATTCTCTCTCTCTATATCTCTCTCTAAAAATGGTCGTAATTAATTACATCGTAATCACATTTTTTGTATTGCGGATCATGATTATTCTTAATTGACATTATTATTTTTAATTTACTGCTCTTGAATTAGTGCACTAAACTTTTGGAAGGTGGGCACGGGTGTGGAATAAAGTTGCTAGTATTCTCAGCAAAAAAAAAAAATAATAATAACAACAATAACAAAATAAAATAAAATAAAATAACGAATAAAGTTGCTAGTAAATATGTACTTTGTAGTACTAGTTGTGGGCTCTCATCATTTACGGAAGAAGAAAAAATTGATAAAGAAAATCACGAAATATATAGTGTCCTGTATAAACTCTATTATCCAATCCAAAATAAATTACTCACTACTTGTTTGAATCTCTACTGTATATGTGTCATTACAGAGTTTGTAATTGTTTTTTTATAGCTTTGTCGTTTTTTGCTTTGATTCATCTCTTTTCGTGTTAATAGGTTTTTACACACTGTTGTCGTTTCTTATTGAAGTCGTTTATATGTCTATCTCCTTCTTAAATATGTTGACAATTTACGTAATTTAATATCTTTGTAATTTCCTAGTAAATGTCGTGTTTATATTTATGCCGTTTTGAGGATACTTGATGTCATTTTTTATGTTTTGTTGTCTTTTTCCCTTTCTGATTAAGTTCACAAATCTTGATGTCGTTTTAGACTTTGTTCCCTATTTATGTCGATTGTGTGCTTTTTTTTTTTTTTTTAGTACCTCGATTAACGAGTGTCATTTTTTTGCAAGGTCATGTGTGCTTTTTAGAGGTCATTGTTGTTGAATACTTGTTGTCGTTTTTGTTTGTCTTATTCAATTTGTTGTCGTTTTCGGCTTAATGTCGTAACTAGTTCTGTGATAGTGTGTTGTTTGAGTTGCGTTCATAACCTTTCCCCGTTTATTGTATATACTATAGTGTCATTGCATCTTAATTACACAAAATTGTAATATATATAACAGTAGCAGATGAACAGCAAATTCGAGAAGAGATACCGACAAGCACTTCATCATGTCTTGTTTTCTTAAGATGATTAGAGCCTTCACAAGTGATATACTTTGTATAGATGTCTATCAAACGAGAGCAAGTCTTTCACAAGGGCACAAAGTCATCTCAAGAATTCCAATGAAAGATTTCCAATCAAAGACAAAATTTCCAAAGGCTCTCTGCCCACGAGATAATTACGTATCTAATAGAATATTAATTTCTACAACTTCCTTTCCTTTATCAAGTGCATAAAAGATGCTTTCTTTAGCGGACGCACAACATTTTAAATAAGCTGTGTCCATCAATCACAATGGATGATTTCTTTTAGTCAGAACTCCAATTGTGGTTTTCCAATTGTTTTTTTTTTCTTTAATAATAATCACTTTCACTGGTTGCATATCCAAATCTCTCTTTTTAATTTTTAAAACACTCAAAATTTAGTAGTCCATAACTTTCTTATTCAATTCAAAATGAGCTTTTTCTTTTTTCTTTTTTCCCTTAAATTATATAGAATGATGAGACATAATGAAATAAAATCCAAAAAATATTTTTTTTTCTAAACACATTGCAATTCTTTTATATACTTTTTAACTGCAAATAGTTCATTTTTAACTAAACACATATTTTCAAAACTCAACTTATCTCGAATCAAAACATTTTCAAAACTCATACTCTAATTATCACGCTAAGTGGACTATTATTTTCGCCATCATGAAATTCAATTGTAGTTGATGGACAAAGCTAATTTCCATAATAGGACTCTGTGAAAGTACATTATATATAGGACTCTGATTTTCAACCATCAAATTCATATGTATTAGAAGCTGATACTAATGTGAATGTTATTGAGTTACATTTTCTTTTTGGTGCTTTACAGCAAGTATTTTCAGACTGTGGTATCTCCATCATGTGACCAACAAGAGTATGCCGAGAGGATTTTCTTTCTATAAGAATCATTTCATTTCGACTTAAAATAAGAGAGTTTATTGATTTTTAAAATTTGAGTTGTTGGAAAATGGAAGAGGGGAATAGGAGTGTAGATTTAAAATAAGATGGTAAAACAAACTGACATCTTGGGAAAAAAATAGAAAAATTTTCCTATAGGTGTTCCAAACATCCCCTACAAACATAACCTTGAAGAGTGGGGTGGAAAAATGCAACACGCTTACATTGACTGGTGTCTCCGCCAGTCGAGGAAATATGTCATTTTGTCAAAGAAAGATTCCAAAACTTTTTAATTTTTCCATACCGATCATATCGTATTTGATATTGGAATTTTTTTTTAGCTTTATGGTTTTTTTAATTTTAACGAGTGTATTACCGTAAGACCTATTGGTCACTTTTCGTTTCTCCACTTTGCTAAGTTTATGGATTTTTTTGTAAGTGTAGACTCGTTTGGTTGATTAGAATATAATTCAATTTTTACCTCTAAAAAGTTCTTTATTGTTTCCCATGACTTAAATTTTTGGGTTAGAGCATTAGATTTATCTGCGTGTTGTCTTCTCTTTTAACTTATCTAGGTCCATAAAGAAAAATAAATAAATAACTTGACCCATTTTTAAAAACAAATTAAAAATAACAATGCAGAAAACAAACAAACTACATGTAACCTAAAATCAAATCCATAAAAATAACATCAAAACTTACTGGGTTATTTTCACAAACTATACTCAAATTACATACCCAATATTTCATTTTTCCTTAAATTATAGTTTTAAATATCCCGAACTTTTATGTTGGTATGCAAATGGTCCATTTGTCATCAATATATTAAAAATAAGACAAAAAAAAATCTTCATATGAGGGTGATTTAGAGATTATTCTTGTTTTAGAGTCATTTTGCAGACCAATAAAAAAGGATTCTTAGAAAAAAAAAAACAAAAACAAAAACAAAAAACAGAAACCAAAACATTTTGAAAATAATTACCACATATAGGGGCGGAACTCTTGCCATACCAACAACAGCTCTTGGTGATGGTCAATGGCGGAGCCATGTTGGTCCCATAGCTGTCCCCTGCCCCAATTATACCCAATCACAATTTTTTTTTTTCCAAATAAGCCCATAATTTTTCTCATCTGAAATTTTGAAACTATACAATCCACTTAGATATTTTTTAAAGGTTTCAATTATATCCCAAGATCTAACTTCTAAATTATTTCAAACTTCAAACCCCAAATAATAAAAAATTAAATTACACTACTATATGCTCGTATTTTGGACTTTTTTTGTTAAATTAGATTACAAAGTTTACGTAAAAAGAAAAGAAAGGTATAAAGTCGATTAATCTTTTAATTCAAATTTGGTTTAATTCACGCCTCCTTAAAAAAAAAAAATTTTTTTTCTCGCTCCTTGTGATGAACTAACTAGGTTGACGAGAAATCAAAGGTTTTATAAATTTTTTTCTTTTAATTTTTGATGAATTAATGATGGATGTTTCATTTGCATAACAACATAAAAGTTTGAGGTAGTATGATGTTTAAAATCAAAATTAATTTGATGAAAATTACGCAAACTTAATTTGCTACTAGTGGAGCCTAATAATTATTGTCCTAATCGAGAGATGTCGTGCATATCAATCTCGAAGAGATGTGATTTTATCTTGTAATTTCTTGCTTCACACACTAAGGGTGGAGCACTAAAAATTTTGTTTGCTCCTATTTGTTTGTTAGCTTTTGTGATTTATTACTCTCGGTAGTAATGAACTAGGGTGTTTAAATCTTAAAAATTGGAATAAGGGCTTTTCGTCTTGAGTGAGAGCTAGGCTTTAGCATGTGCGTCATCCTCTGTTTTCGTTCTCGGGAGGCAGTCCCCGCAATGGTTACCGCTTCATCCTTTCAGAGCAAAAAAGGAGAAAAGAAAAAAAAAACTTGTCAGAAGCCAAACAGAAGATAGCATATTCATTTTAGTTTTATAAACCTTGGAAAACTTGTGATTCAAGATGTATATCTGAGATTAAGACTGTTAGCACGGGAATGATGCATTATCGTGTACATTTCGTCGTTTAATTCTAATACACAAAGATCGCGTCCAAATATGGGAAAATAGGTAGATCCGATTCCGATGAAGGGTACCATCTGACCACCAAGGAGCCATTAGCATATGTGGTTCTGCCGAGTCATATTTCAATTGAAAAATGGCAAGATTTGTAGATGTTGATGACCACCTTGATAACATTAGCAAGTGAGTTTACATATGCCGCAATCTTCTAGTTCCTGCTTTTCGTCCGATTTCTTTATGTTTTGAATTCTTTCATAGTAATTGAAAGTTATATATTAACCCTTTGGATGGCAGAAACTGGTTCAACCCTGAAGTCTTCAAATAAATTGGTCTTCTTTTTACCAATTTTGCTTATGGGCATTCATGCTTTGTTGTTCATGTTGGATTTTAGATGACGAGACTAAACTAATTAGAGATTTGATGCCAATGGGCTTGGTGGTGTGGCCAAGAATATTGGCGATCACATATCTCGTTACTTTCCTCAAGCGGCTATTCTTTTGGTACGTGCTTGAATTTGAATTCTTGTGATGCGATTTTGTGTAGTTTTTTGTGGGAATTGAGATAATTTTATTATAAACTTATTTTTTCTCTTGATGATTTTGTAGTTAGATAACAAAAAGCTTGCAGCTTTGGAAAAGTCTAAGGATCGGAGCCCTGTTATGCAGGTTAGAGATCATTTTCGTTATTACTCTTGATGAGAGATTATGTACAGAATTTTGAAGTTGCTTATCTTTTGTAATCAGCTTAAGGGTATTGTTAGCTTTGCAGTATGTAATTTAACTTTGATGTGGTTTCTAGTATAGCTTTCAAAGGTGAAAAATGTTTTTCTTTTGCTCTGAAATGACATGTGTGAGATTTGGTATGCTTTTATAAGTTATTTATCTTTAAGCTCAAGATCAAGTGAACATGAACTGGTATTTGGTAATGACTACGGAATGCGGATAATTCGCATGGTTTTTGGTGTTATTTGTACGAAAATAATAAAAATCATAAGTGGTGCCCAGCACCACATCCCATACAAAGTCAGTCTCATATGCTTGGGGGACGACCCATGTGAGTTTTGGAGACGGGCATCAGCATGCCCAATATGAGTACGCTTGAGTTTTCAACTACTTTATCTTTATACTATGATTTTCTCTCTATGTAAATGCTTATTATTGGTGATTAAAACTGTTACCCTGGGAATGATGTATTGTCATGACTCACGTACAGTTTCGACATAACATGTTCCAATTTCTACTTAAATTCTAATACAACCTTTCATTTCGTGTTTTTTTTTTCCCTCCCTAAAACCAGCTTTATACAAAGGACGCATCCAAAAACTGGAAGCTAGTTGGATCAGATGCAGGGTACCATCTGACCACCAAGGAGCCATTAGCAAATGAGGTTCTGTTGGATTATATTTCAACTGAAAAATGGCAAGATGTTGTCGATTTTGATGACCACCTTGATGACATTAGCAAGTGAGTTTCACATATGCTGCAATCTTCAATTTCTTGTTTTTCGTCCGATTCTTCATGTTTTCACTTTTTTGAATTGATAGTTGAAAGTTGGAAGTTGAAACTTCACAAAACTGATAATTTTTTTTTAACCTTTTGGATGGCAGGGACTGGCTGAACCCCGAACTCTTCAAATAAATTGGTCTTCTTTTTGGCAATTGTGCTTGTTGACATTCGTGCTTAGTTGTTCATGTTGGATTTTAGATGACAAGGCTCGACGAATTAGAGAGTCAGGATCACTTTCACAAGGAAATATTTTCCATGTTAAATCAACTTTTCAGTTATCTACAGCTTGTTTGTGAAAACTACGGGTGTCTTATTCATCGCATTTGGGGCCAAGTTTATAGTTGTTGAATTGAAAGCAAGTTCATTCATTTTGGGTTTTATTAGTATCAGTGTTATTGTTATTAGTTTTCTAGATTAAATCTTAATTGAAGTGGGTAAGTAATTGGAGTATGGTCGTCAAAAGAAGATTTATATTCGCAATGTCGATAAGCCATTTCAAAAGGTTTTCAATTATTTTTCTTATTTTTTTTCCCCAACATAATAGGATTGAATGATGCAGAGAACTTTTATTTGTAAAATACAAATAACAACAAAAATTACTTTAACCAAAACCTCAATGGGTCTCACATTTAAGATTCCAAAAGATAGAACATAATTTATTTATTTATGCACTCTGGATACATATTACGAGAACAAGAGTTTATCATATAATAGATAAAATATTGACTGGTGTGCAGACCTAATGCATAGTTCTTTTCATGCACCTTCTTGTAGAGTAGAAAACCCGACAAACACAACAAGATTAGCAAACAGTTATACAACTGATTATTTTTTGTCTCTAAACATAACAAGAAAAAAAGTAGAGTTTCAGTTACAGAAAATATTACCTTTATTTTAGAGACTTTTTCAGGAAGGCACCATTTTCCTCTTGATTCTTAGTTTCTTCTTCTGCTCCTGCCTCTTAAGGGAGTGATTGAGATATGTGGCCGTTCTCTTCCAAGCCTTTTCATAAACCAATGATCACCACTTCTACTGAAAAGCACCATGTATCCCACAGATATCCCGATCACCACTCCGCTTGCGTAACCCATCATCACCACCTTCCAATCAAACATGCCTTCATCGTGCTCTTTGTCATCATCTTGATTGGGTTGCGCCTCTCTGTTGCCGCATAATTTAGACAAAGGAAATCCGCACAATCCTGGGTTTCCACTGTATGAGTCG
The DNA here is from genome assembly GCA_025413025.1 of Ficus hispida. Lineage (NCBI taxonomy): Eukaryota > Viridiplantae > Streptophyta > Magnoliopsida > Rosales > Moraceae > Ficus > Ficus hispida. The sequence continues at coordinate 31,929,365 of CM046374.1, forward strand.
TTGTTGAATGTGTTGAATTGCCGTCCACTAGGTATTGGTCCCACGAATTTGTTCTGAGAAAGGTTCAAGGATGCAAGCCATGGTATACCCGCTAGCTGATCAGGAATCCTCCCAACAAGCTCATTAGAAGAGAGATCTAACCATTCAAGATTAGTCAAATTTCCCAACGAGGATGGTATGGTACCTTGCAACTTATTGTGAGAAAAGTTGAGACCCTTGAGTGATTCAAGCCTTCCAATCGATTGCGGAATCTCACCCGTGAAATTATTACTTGAGATATCAATGGCTGTCAGAATAGTTTGGATTTGCACCAACTCATCCAAACCTTTCATAGACACCACTATTGTATAAAAGTAATAAAACATGTTTGTGTCTGCCATATACTCCATTTTGACTTTATCTGCATCCATCATAGCTGTGAAATTCTCAATATATCTGATTGGAAGAGCACCCCTGAACTCATTGTGGGAAATATCCATGATTCTTAACTGACGAAAGGGAGATCTGGTTTTAGGATTTCCAATGGAACCATTAAACTTGTTAGTTCTCAGGACTAGAACCTGTAGCTTCGGAAGAGATTCTAGCCAGTCAGGGAACGTGTCTCTTAGCCGGTTGTTTCCAACATCTAGAACTTCAAGATTTCTACAACGTACCAAAGATCTTGATAGCGGTCCTTCCAGCTCATTCCCATTCAAATTAATATACTTCAAACTGTTGCCCTCTGCGAATGTTGCAGGGATGGGGCCGTGTAGTTTGTTCATTCGCAAATCAACAACTTCGAGACTTGGATTGAAATCTCCAAGGCATTGAGGAATAATTCCACTCAAGTTGTTATGAGATAAATCGACCATCCAAAGGGATGTAATGTTGCAAATAGAAGTTGGGATATCTCCTGAGAACTGATTTTTCGAGGCACCAAAGTAGATTAAATCAGGTGCTGATGGAATTGGTAGAGGTCCTGAAAAAAAGTTGGAACTAAGGTCTAGAATTAGCTTGTTGGAAGTGGCTCTATTTGGGTTAAATAGTTGTGGGAAAGATCTAAATGAAAAATCAAATCCTTGCTGGCTTCCCATAACAAATTAGGAACACTACACGGTATTTGGTTAAATGAAAGGTTTGGACTAAATAAACGTTTTGAATATATGAGGAAGTGTGGGAACTTATTTATGTTGCATGATGATAAACCCAAAATCAAGAGGCTATCAAGTGCACAATTTATGGAGTTGTTAAAATTAAATAATAGATTGTTTAAATAAAGATAAATAGTCTCTAATAAAAGTACGGCTTATTTCTCCAACTTTCTAAATATTATACAAAATATTTGCAATACTATATGTAGATAAGTCCAGAAGCAATCAAATATAGAATAACTAATAATAATCATATGTAATGGCGGTTAAGTGAGAAAGTTCTAGAGCAAAAAATTGTAACCACACATGAAGTCAGTTACACTTGTTTATATGACTTACACAGCTATAAACAGGCTTTGTATGTTGTTGTAAAGGTATAGCTGAAAACAAGCTTATGTACTAAGATTTTATTTAGATCACGTGTTTATTTTTTAAAAGGAAACTTTTTTATTTTAGATGCAAAAGTTTTTTCATTTTAAGTACAAGATAATATTTAGATTTGTAAAAATTTTTATTTAGAAAATAAAAAGTTGTTTACGATGAGAAAAAATAATATTTGAAATCTATGAGAAAATTTTAAAAAAATTTATTTTTTTTAAATGATATTGTATAAAGTAAGTTTTAAAATGTGATAGTTTCTATTTTGTAAAATAAGAAAATGATAGAAAAAAGTTTTTTTTTTTTTTAGTTGAAAGAATGATGAAAAAAAATTGTGGCAAATACTTTCTTACAAAAGTTTTTCTAACTTTGAAAATTGGACACAGAGAAGGTAAAGCTTTTACATATATTCGCGTATCCACATTCTTGTAAAAGTCAAGTATTTTGTCTTATCCCATCAACTTACCCACTATAGCCTACTTTGTCATCATAACCTATTACATCTACCATCAGGCTCTAAAGTATGAAACACAATCAAAGGTGTAATTTATGAAGTTGTTAAAATTGAATGATAGATTGTTTAAAGAAAGATAAATAATATGTGACAAAAGTGCTATTTTTTTCTCCAACTCTCTAGAATATTATTTAAGATATTTGCAATATTAAATGTAGAAAAGTCTAGACGCAAACAAATCTGGAATAACTAATAATAATCACATGTAATGACCGGTTAAATGAGAAAGTTTGAGAGTAAAAAATTGTAATCACATATGAAGTCAGTTACTACTTGTTTCTATGACTTACACGACTATAAATAGGCTTTGTATGTTCTTAAACAAGCTTATGTACTGAAGCTTATTCACGTTCCACTTTCTTCCAAAAGTCAAAGTATTTTGTCCTGTAACATTATAGGATACTTTGTCATCATAACCTATTACATCTACTATCAGGCTCTAACGTAAAACACTATCTGCCTTTCAAACCAAAAGCCCATACCCCCTATGTCCATTTGCTCTCAATATAATTACCCAAACATCTCACATACAAAAATAACCATCAGTCTCTATGGTACCTGTAAGATTATTTGATGAAAGATTCAAAAGCTGGAGATGGGCCTGATGGAATATTGATCTTGGAATGATGCCACACAGTTTATTTTCACTCAATAAGAGGATCCGCAGCGAGGTGCTCTTGAACTCTCTGATCTCACCAGTAAAAAGGTTGTTGCCGAGTTGTAACTCCTCCAAATATGACAGTTCATATATCCATGAAGGTATTGTACTGTTTAGTAAGTTATCATAGAACGACAGAATGAGTAAATTTGAAAGAGCGCTTCCCACTTGATACTTTGAAGAGCCATCTGGAGGGGATTTCTGTGAGAAATTGCTACAGACTTCTGGAAGTTGGCCTGAGAAATTGTTACATGAAATATCGAAGAAAATGAGTCGTTGAAGGCTTAAAAAGGAGGGAATCTGGCCATTAAGATGGTTATCACTTAAGTCAAGTTTCTCAAGTTTCAGCATCTGGAACATGTTCTCCGGCAACTCCCCGTGCAAGTTAGAAGAGACGAGAGAAAGAATTGTTAAAGAAGAAGACAAGTTTGTTAAAGAGAGAGGTGACACAGAAGACATGTCAATATTGTAAAAGTAGAGTTCTATTAAGCTGGTTAAGTTTTTAGCGAGGGCTTTGAAGGTATCCTCCTCTATTGTGAGTTGGTCAGCATAATCTCCACCGAGTGTCAGGCTGACCAATTTGGAGAGATGAGAGATTTCCAAAGGCACATGGCCATTGAAGTTTAAGTTGTACAGGTCAAGAAAGGTCAAGTTCTTGAACTGGCCGAACTCGGATAAAATAGGGGAGCCTTCAAAGTCAATACCAGAAAGAGCTAGGCTTTGGAGATGGCGGAGGAAGAAGAGGCTGCTGTTGGAGCTAATTGTGCCATTGAGATTATTGCAACGGAGGTCAAGGCCGATCACATGCCTTGTAACTCCGTCACACGTGATTCTACCCCATGTGCAGCAATTTGTGCTCTCATTCCATGGTGTTGGATCAGCACAGGCATCAAATGAGGAAGTAGGTGAGAAAGAGCCCTTGAATTGGAGAAGAGCTGAGCTCTCATCGGGATGGCATTGAGGCTCAACAGAAGCAGATGAACAACAAACTCGAGAATTGAAGATGAAGAAGAAGAGTACACAGAGAAGAGATAATGAGGATGAGCACCCCATCCCTTGTTTGTTCTTGAGTAATATTTTTAGTAAGATGATTAGAGCCTTTACTAGTGCTATACTTATATACAAGTCTATCAAATGAGAGCAAGTCTTTCACAAGGGCACAAAGTTATCTCAAGAATTCCAATGAAAAAGATTTCCAATCAAAACACAAAATTTCCAAAGGTCCTCTGCCCCACGAGATGTTTACGTATCTAATAGAATATTAATTTCTACTGGACCAAAGAATAATAAAGATGCTTTATGAAGTGTATAAAGATGCTTTCTTTACTGGACCAATAAATACTCAAGTTTTGCCTCAAATTGGTGCACGTCAGTTAAATTAGTCGTACTCCCAATGTAGTTTTCTATTTTTTCTTTTTGGGGGGTTTTTTTTTTTTCCTCTAAAAATAAATCAATTTCATTATTTACGTATCGAATCTCAATTTCATATCTTTCTTATTTTAAATCGAGATGACCTTTTTTATTTTTTATTTTTTTATTTTTATATAAAATAATAAGACGAATAAAATAAGATTCATAATTATTATTTTTTTCTTTAATTTTTTTTTATTTTTATATATTTTAACTCTAAACTGTATGTTTTTAACCAAACATATATTTCTCAAACTCAATTTATTTCTGATCAAAATATTTATGAAACGACTCACTCCAATTATCACCTCAAATGGGCTATTATATTCGTCATCATGAAATACGATTGTGATTGATGGACATATTTTATTAATGGTAATGAGATGTTTCTGAGTTACATTTTGGTTTCGGTGCTAATCAGCACTTTCAGATTTGTGAATTCTAATATCTCCATCTTGTGATGATCAAGAGTATTGCAAGAACATTTTATTCTACGAAAATCATCTTATTTCAACTAAGTTTGAATTTTTTAAAAATAGAAGAATTAAAAATAATAATAATGTGCACATGAATTGAGATCTTGAAATATATATACTTACTTTTGGATAATAAAAAATTAAGAAGAAAAACATTTAGGACGTCCCCTAAAAACAGAATCTCCATACATTGAAAAGTGGGGAGGAAAGCCTTTCCAAAAAAAAAAATCATCTTTGACTGGTGTCTTCCCCAGTCAAGCAAATATATTATTTTGAAAAAGAAACGTTCCAAAACTTTTTTATTTTTCCACCGTATCGTGTTTTCATACCAAAACTTTCTTATTTTTCCACCGTATCGTGTTTTCATGCCAAAACTTTCTTTTTTTATTTTTTATTTTTTTGGTGTTTGTGTCCTTTTTTTAACTTTATATTATTACAATTTTTATAGGTCCATAACAAAACAATGAATGAATGAACTTGACCCATTTTCTTAAAAATAATGCAAGGAGAACAAACTACATGTAACTTGAAAATTGAACTCATAAAAAAAAAAAAATCAGAACTTACTGAATTTTTACGAATGACCTTGAATGTTATACTCGATCTCATGTTGGTTTCTAAATTTTAGTTTCAAATAGTGTACTACCCCAAATGTTATATTGTTATGCAAATGTGTCGTTAGTCAATAATATATAGAAAATTATATGAAAAAGTGTTTATTTCAAAATAATTTTTCCAATCAATCCAATTATCAGCCCAAATGGGCATTACATTGGTCACGATGAAATTTGAATGTAATTAATGGACATATCTTATTTTCGTAGTAGGAGTCTGAGAAAATACACTATGGATAGGACATTATTTTTCTACCATCAAATATTTATCAAAAGCTAATAATAATGAGATGTTTTGAGTTATATTTTTGGTTTTGGTGCTGATCAACACCTTCAGATTGTGAATTCTAATATCTCCATCACGTGATGACCCAGAGTATTGCAAGAGTATTATTGTCTACGAGAATCATCTTATTTTAATTTGTTTTAAAAAAAAGAAAATTATTAATTTTTTAAATTTGAGTTTTTGAAAATAAAAAAGAAGAAAAAAAAAGTGGATTTGAATTGAGATCGTGAAATATATAACTTACGTTTGGTTAAAAAAAATTAAAAAGAAAAAAATTTAGGACATCCTGTGAAAACAGAATCTACATTCGTTGAAAATGGTGTGGAAAGCCTTTCAATAAATAAATAATAAAAAGTGGGTTGGAAAATTGCTACACACTTTCATTGACTGATGTCTTCCCCAGTCAAGCAAATATATTATTTTGAAAAAGAAAGGTTCCAAAACTTTTTTTTTTTTGCCCCTCCAAAAAGAAAGTTTCCAGTCGTATCGTGTTTGATATGCCTTCGACCGTCATTGAATTTTTTTTTTTTAGCTTTATGGTTTTTTTTTTTTGTTTTTTGATTTTTTTTTTAATTTTAACTAGTGTCTTACGACAAGATCGGTTAGTTGCCTTTCATTTCTCCATTTTCAAAGTTTATGAACACTTTTATAAGAATAGACTTGCTTAGTTGATTAGAATAAAATTCAGCTCTTACCTGAAAAGTTCGTTATTGTATCCCATGACTTAAACTTTGGGTCGGAGACATTGGATTTTTTTTTTTTGGGCGTACGTGTTCTTTTCTAACTTGTCATTTATCCAACTTTTAGGTCCATAATAAAACAATGAATGAACTTGACCAATTTTTTAAAAATAAAACAAGAAAAACAAATTACATGTAACTTGAAAATTGAATTCATAAAAAAAAAAAAAAATCAAAATTCACTTAATTTTTATGAATGACCTTGAATGTTATACTTAATCTCATGTTGGTTCCTAAATTTTAATTTCAAATATCGTACTACCCCAAATGTTATATTGTTACACAAATGTGTCATTAGTCAATAATATGTTGAAAATAAGATGAAAAAGTGTTAATTTCAAAATCGTTTTTGTTTTAAAGTCATTTTTTTGTCATATAAGTAATAGGGGGTTCATGAATAGAGAAACATTTAGAAAAATAATTACAACTTGTAGGGGTGGATCATCATACGCGCAGTAGGTGGTGGTCAGTGGTGGAGCCCCGTTGGTCCCAGGAGGGCAGCTAATAATGGGCTCATTTACTTCATACCTCAATCACAATGACTTTTTCCAATAAATCCATAATTTATCCGTTTAAAATTTTAAAATTACAAAGTTTACTTAGATAGTTTTTGTAATTAATTTCAACAATATTCCAAGATTTAACTTCAAAATATATTCCATCAGAATTTTTTTTATGTTTAGCTTCTAGCTTTATGAGTTGACTAACATAAAGAGTGTGTTACGATACAGTTGGCCGCTATTAGGACTCGTGGTAAGATCTATAGTAGAGTGCGAAGGTTTGAGTCCTTTTCAAGGCATCTCTACCAATGTTAGGTCCATGAGAAAACAATGAACTTAACCCTTTTTTTTTTTTAATAATAATAATGGTGATGTTACTAATAAAAAGGATTGGTAGTTAAAGATTTTAAGTAAACTGTTGGTTTTGATTTCCCAGAAACGTTTAGTAACGCAGTCAAGCGAGTATACCATAGAACTATTCTTAATTACTGAACAAATATTTGATGGTCATATATATAGTTATGTTCTCATGCTGTTGTATGATTTTCATATATATACATATATATATAATGTATATTTATATATATATAGATGTGTGTGTGTGCGTGTTAAAAGTTTGTGAGAGTTTGAGATGCAGGAGCATTACGAAATGTCGTTTGAGTCTTTATATGGGCAGTTTAGTTCCATACAATTTTACAAAACGACCTGTCGTTTGTTTGTCCAAATTGTTAGTGTTTTTGCAGTCGTTTGTTAGTCTACTAGCATGTTTCGTTCAATGTTGAGTTTAGGACCGCTATTGTTAGTAAAATAAGACTTGAAAGCATCTGTGAAGGCAGATTTTATTGAAAACTCTCTCTCTCTCTCTCTCTCTTGAAATGGTCGTAATTGATTACATCGTAGTCACATTTTTTGTAGTCTTAATCATGATTATTCTTAATTGACATTCCTCTTAATTTACCGCTCTTGAATTAGTGGAGTAAGCTTTTGGAAGGTGGGCACGGGTGTGGAATAAACTTGCTAGTATTCTCAGCAAAAAAAAAAAAAAAAATATATATATATATATATATATATGAATAAAAAAAAAGTACCACTTAGCTACGTACATTAAAGATTGGGGTGGAAAAACGCAAAACGCTTTCATTGACTGGTGGCTTTCCCAGTCAAGCAAGTATTTCATTTTGTCGAAGAAAGATTCCAAAACTTTTTTACTTTTCCATACCAACCGGATCGTATTTGATATTCCTTCAACCATAATGGAATTCGTTTAGCTTTATGGTTTTTTAATTTTAACAAGTGTATTACAGCAAGACCTGTTGGTACGTCTTTTATTTCTCCATTTTTTAATATGTCTCCATTTTTTAAGTTTATATGCGCTTTTATAAGAATAGACTCACTTAATTGATTAAAATAAAATTTAGTTTTTTTCTGCTTCCGATGACTTAGATTTTGGGTTGGAACATTGGAATTTTTTTTTATTGGCTTATTGTCTCCTCGTCTAATTACTTATCTAGGTCCATTAAAAAAACATAATTAACTTGACCCGTTTTAAAAAAAAATTAAAAATAAAAAAATAAAGAAAACGAACAAACTACATGTAACCTAATGTCAAATCCATAAAATTAACATCAAAACTTACTGGGTTATTTTATAAATAATCTCGGATTATATATTCACTCTCATATTTGTCCTTAAGTTTTAGTTTCAAATCATACCATCCCGAACTTTTATATTGGTATGCAAATGGCCCATTCTTCAATAATATGTTAAAAATTAGAAGAAAAAAAAATTCAAATGAGGGTGATTTAAAGATTACTTGTTTGAGAATCATTTTTCCAGACAAATAAAAATAAGATTCTTTAAAAAAAAAAAAAACATTTTGAATATAATTACCACTTACACGGGAGTAGTACTTGGTGGTGGTTTGGTCCCAGGGGGTAGCTGCCTCCTATTTCAATGGACTCCTTTACTTTTATACTCCAATCACAAATTTTTTTCTCAACCAAGCTCATAATTTTTCCCATTTGAAAATTTGAAATTAATAAATTTACTTAAATTATTTTTCAAAGTTCCAATCATATCCCAAGATTTGGTTTCTAAATTATTTCGAACTTAAAATTCTAAATAAATAGAAAAGTCAATTACACAGGATAAGCTCGTAGTTTGGACTTTTCAAAGTTAGTTAAATTAGATTACAAAGTTTACGTAAGAAGAAAAAAAAATTTAAAGTCTGATAAGTTTTTAGTTCAAAGTCTGGTTTCTATTCACGCCTTCCTAAAAAAAAAATTCTTGCTCCTTGGCGATGCGCCAACCAAGGGTGATGAGAAATTAAAGGTTTTAGATTTTTTTTTCTTTTAATTTTTGATGAATTAATGATTGATGTGTCATTTGCATAACAATATAAAAATTTGATGAAGTATGATGTCTTAAATCAAAAGTCAGTAATCAATACAAATAAGGTGTATAATACGATGGCTATTTATGAAAACAACGCAAACTAATTTGTTGCTTGTGGAGCCTAATAATTATTGTTCTAATTGAGAGATATCATGCATATCAATCCAGAAGAGGTGTTTGATGATTTTGAGCTTGGTGGTGTGGCCAAGAATATAGGCGATCACATATCTCGTTACTTTCCTCAAGCGGCTATTCTTTTGGTACGTGCTTGAATTTGACTTCTTGTGATGCGATTTTGTGTGGTTTTTTGTGGGAATTGAGATAATTTAATTATAAACTTATTTTTTCTCTTGATGATTTTGTAGTTAGATAATAAAAAGCTTGCAGCTTTGGAAAAGTTTAAGGATCGGAGCCCTGTTATGCAGGTTAGAGATCATTTTCGTTATTATTCTTGATGAGAGATTATGTACATCTTTTGTAATCAGCTTAAGGGTATTGTCAGCTTTGCAGTTTGTAATTTAACTTTGATGTGGTTTCTAGTCTAGCTTTCAAAGGTGAAAATTGTTTTTCTTTTGCTCTGAAATGGCATGTGTGAGATTGTGTATGCTTTTATAAGTTTTTTTATCTTTAAGCTCAAGATCAAGTGAGCATAAACTGGTATTTTGTAATGCCTACGGAGTGCGGATAATTCGCATGGTTTTTGGTGTTATTTGTACGAAAATAATAAAAATCATAAGTGGTGCCCAGCACCACTTCACATACAAAGTCAGTCTCATATGCTTGGGGGACGACCCATGTGAGTTTTGGAGACGGGCATCAGCATGCCCAATATGAGTACGCTTGAGTTTTCAAGTACTTTATCTTTATACTATGATTTTCTCTCGATGTAAATGCTTATTATTGGTGATTAAGACTGTTACCCTGGGAATGATGTATTGTCATGACTCATGTACAGTTCGGACATAACATGTTCCAATTTCTACATCAATTCTAATACAACCTTTCATTTCGTGCTTTATACAAAGGACGCATCCAAAAACTGGAAGCTAGTTGGATCAGATGCAGGGTACCGTCTGACCACCAAGGAGCCATTAGCAAATGAGGTTCTGTTGGATTATATTTCAACTGAAAAATGGCAAGATGTTGTCGATTTTGATGACCACCTTGATGACATTAGCAAGTGAGTTTTACATATGCTGCAATCTTCAATTTCTTGTTTTTCGTCCGATTCTTCATGTTTTCACTTTTTTGAATTGATAGTTGAAAGTTGAAAGTTGAAACTTCACAAAACTGATAATTTTTATTTAACCTTTTGGATGGCAGGGATTGGCTGAACCCCGAACTCTTCAAATAAATTGGTCTTCTTTTTGGCAATTGTGCTTGTTGACATTCGTGCTTAGTTGTTCATGTTGGATTTTAGATGACAAGGCTCGACTAATTAGAGTCAGGATCACTTTCACAAGGAAATATTTTCCATGTTAAATCAACTTTTCAGTTATCTACAGCTTGTTTGTGAAAACTACGGGTGTCTTATTCATCAAGGCATTTGGGGCCAAGTTTATAGTTGTTGAATTGAAAGCAAGTTCATTCATTTTGGGTTTTATTAGTATCAGTGTTATTGTTATTAGTTTTCTAGATTAAATCTTAATTGAAGTGGGTAAGTAATTGGAGTATGGTCGTCAAAAGAAGATTTATATTCGCAATGTCGATAAGCCATTTCAAAAGGTTTTCGATTATTTTTCTTATTTTTTTTCCCCAACATAACAGGATTGAATGATGCAGAGAACTTTTATTTGTAAAATACAAATAACAACAAAAATTACTTTGACCAAAACCTCAATGGGTCTCACATTTAAGATTCCAAAAGATAGAACATAATTTATTTATTTATGCACTCTGGATACATATTACGAGAACAAGAGTTTATCATATAATAGATAAAATATTGACTGGTGTGCAGACCTAATGCATAGTTCTTTTCATGCACCTTCTTGTAGAGTAGAAAACCCGACAAACACAACAAGATTAGCAAACAGTTATACAACTGATTATTTTTTGTCTCTAAACATAACAAGAAAAAAAGTAGAGTTTCAGTTACGGAAATATTACCTTTATTTTAGAGACTTTTTCAAAAGGCACCATTTTCCTCTTGCTTCTTAGTTTCTTCTTCTGCTCCTGCCTCTTAAGGGAGTGATTGAGATATGTGGCCGTTCTTTTCCAAGCCTTTTCATAAACCAATGATCACCACTTCTACTGAAAAGCACCATGTATCCCACAGATATCCCGATCACCACTCCGCTTGCGTAACCCATCATCACCACCTTCCAATCAAACATGCCTTCGTCGTGCTCTCTGTCATCACCTTGATTGGGTTGCGCCTCTCTGTTGCCGCATAATTTAGACAAAGGAAATCCGCACAATCCTGGATTTCCACTGTATGAGTCGTTGTTGAATGTGTTGAATTGCTGTCCACTAGGTATTGGTCCCACCAATTTGTTCTGAGAAAGGTTCAAGGATGCAAGCCATGGTATACCCACCAGTTGATCAGGAATCCTCCCAACAAGCTCATTAGAAGAGAGATCTAACCATTCGAGATTTGTCAAATTTCCCAATGATGATGGTATAGTACCATGCAACTTATTGTGAGAAAAGTTGAGACCCTTGAGTGACTCAAGCCTTCCAATCGATTGCGGAATCTCGCCCGTGAAATTATTGCTTGAGAAATCAATGGTTGTCAGAAGAGTTTGGATTTTCACCAACAGATCCAAACCTTTCATAGACACCACTATTGAATACAAGTAAGTAATGTCTCTCATATACTTCATTTTGACTTTCTCTGCATCCATCATAGCTGTGAAATTCTCAATATATCTGATTGGAAGAGTACCCCTGAACTCATTGTGGGAAATATCTAGGATTCTTAACTGAGGAAAGGGAGATCTGGTTTTAGGATTCCCAATGGAACCATTAAACTTGTTAGCTCTCAGGACTAGAACCTGTAGCTTCGGAAGAGATTCTAGCCAGTCAGGGAACGTGTCTCTTAACCGGTTGTTTCCAACATCTAGAGCTTCAAGATTTCTGCAATGCACCAAAGATCTTGATAGCGGTCCTTCCAGCTCATTCCCATTCAAATTAATAAACTTCATACTGTTGCCCTCTGCGAATGTTTCGGGGATGGGGCCGTGTAGTTTGTTCATTCGCAAATCAAGAACTTCGAGACTTGTATTGAAATCTCCAAGGCATTGAGGAATAATTCCACTCAAGTTGTTATGAGATAAATCGACCACCCGAAGGTATGTGATGTTGCAAATAGAAGTTGGGATGTCTCCTGATAACTGATTTTTCGAGGCATCAAAGTTGCGAAAACCAGGTGCTGATGATGAAATTGATAGTGATCCTGAAAAAAAGTTGGAATTAAGGTCTAGAATTAGCAATTTGGAAGTGGCTCTATTTGGGTTAAATATTTGTGGGAAATATCTAAATGAAAAATCAAATCCTTGCTGACTTCCCAGAACAAATTAGGAACACTGCACGGTAATTGGTTAAATGAAAGGTTTAGATTGAACAAACGTTTTGAATATACGAGGAAGTGTGGGAACTCACTTGTGTTGCATGATGATAAACCCAAAATCAATAGGCTATCAAATGTATAATTTATGGAGTTGTTAAAATTAAATAATAGATTGTTTAAATAAAGATAAATCGTCTCTAATAAAAGTACGGCTTATTTCTCCAACTTTCTAAATATTATACAAAATATTTGCAATACTATATGTAGATAAGTCCAGAAGCAATCAAATATAGAATAACTAATAATAATCATATGTAATGGCGGTTAAGTGAGAAAGTTCTAGAGCAAGAAATTGTAACCACACATGAAGTCAGTTACACTTGTTTATATGACTTACAGAGCTATAAATAGGCTCTGTATGTTGTTGTAAATGTATAGCTAAAAACAAATTTATATATTAAGATTCTGTTTGAATCACGTGTTTATTTTTTAAAAGGAAACTTTTTTTATTTTAGATGCAAAAGTTTTTTCATTTTAAGTATAAGATAATATTTAGATTTGTAAAAAGTTTTATTTAGAAAATAAAAAGTTGTTTTCAATGAGAAAAAATAATATTTGAAATATATGAGAAAATTTTAAAAAAATTTCTTTTTTTTAAATGATATTATATAAAGTAAGTTTTAAAATGTGATAGTTTTTATTTTTTAAAATAAGAAAATGATTGGAAAAAGTTTTTTTTTTAGTTGAAAGAATGATAAAAAAAAATTGTGGCAAATACTTTCTTACACAAATTTTTCAATTTTTTCACGTATCCACATTCTTGTAAAAGTCAAGTATTTTGTCTTATCCCCTATAGCCTACTTTATCATCATAACCTATTACATCTACCATCAGGCTCTAAAGTATGAAACACAATCAAAGGTGTAATTTATGAAGTTGTTAAAATTGAATGATAGATTGTTTAAAGAAAGATAAATGATATGTGACAAAAGTGCTATTTATATCTCCAACTTTCTAGAATATTATTTAAGATATTTGCAATATTAAATGTAGAAAAGTCTAGACGCAAACAAATCTGGAATAACTAATAATAATCATATGTAATGACCGGTTAAATGAGAAAGTTTTAGAGTAAAAAATTGTAACCACATATGAAGTCAGTTATAGGCTTTGTATGTTGTTAAACAAGCTTATGTACTGAAGCTTATTCACGTTCCACTTTCTTCCAAAAGTCAAGTATTTTGTCCTGTAACATTAGGATACTTTGTCATCATAACCTATTACATCTACTATCAGGCTCTAAAGTAAAACACAATCTGCCTTTCAAACCAAAAGCCCATACCCCCTATGTCCATTTGCTCTCAATATAATTACCCGAACATAACCTACACGTATTCACATACAAAAATAACCATCAGTCTCTACGGTACCTGTAAGATTATTTGATGAAAGATCCAAATGCCTGAGTTGGGCCTGATGGAATATTGATCTTGGAATGATGCCACACAGTTTATTTTCGCTCAATAAGAGGACCTGTAGCGATGTGCTCTTGAACTCTCTGATCTCACCAGTAAAAAAGTTGTTGTTGAGTCGTAACACCTCCAAATATGGCAGTTCATATATCCATGAAGGTATTGTACCGTTTAGTAAGTTATCATGGAGCGACAAAAAGAATAAATTTGAAAGAGCGATTCCCACTTGATACTTTGAAGAGCCATCTGGAGGGGACTTCTGTGAGAAATTGCTGCAGACTTCTGGAAGTTGGCCTGAGAAATTGTTAGATGAAATATCGAAGAAAATGAGTCGTTGAAGGTTTAAAAAGGAGCAAGGAATCTGGCCATTAAGATGGTTATGACGTAAGGAAAGTTCCTCAAGTTTCAGCATCTGGAACATGTTCTCGGGCAACTCCCTGTGCAAGTTAGAAGACTCAAGATGAAGAGATATTAAAGAAGAAGACAAGTTTGTTAAAGAGAGAGGTGACACAGAAGACATGTCAATATTGGAAAAGTCGAGTTCTGTTAGGGTGGTTAAGTTTTTAGCGAGGGCTTTGAAGGTATCCTCCTCTACTGTGAGTTGGTCAGGATAATCTCCACCGAGTGTCAGGCTGACCAATTTGGAGAGATGAGAGATTTCCAAAGGCACATGGCCACTGAAGTTAAGGAAAGACAGGTCAAGATAGGTCAAGTTCTTGAACTGGCCGAACTCGGGTAAAATTGGGGAGCCTTCAAAGTCAATATGAACAAGACCTAGGCTTTGGAGATGGCGGAGGAAGAAGAGGCTGCTGTTGGAGCTAATTGTGCCATTGAGATTGCTGCAACGGAGGTCAAGGCCAATCACATGCCCCGTAACTTCGTCACAGGTGATTCCACCCCATGTGCAACAATTTGTGCTCGCATTCCATGGTGTTGGATAAACACAGGCATCAAACGAGGAAGTAGGTGAGAAAGATCCCTTGAATTGGAGAAGAGCGGAGCTCTCATTGGGATGGCATTGAGGCTCAACAGAAGCAGATGAACAACAAACTCGAGAATTGAAGATGAAGAAGAAGAGTACACAGAGAAGAGATAATAAGGATGAGCAACCCATCCCTTGTTTTTTCTTGAGTAATATTTTTAGTAAGATGATTAGAGCCTTTACTAGTGCTATACTTATACACAAGTCTATCAAATCAGAGCAAGTCTTTCACAAGGGCACAAAGTCATCTCGAGAATTCCAATGAAAAAGATTTCCAATCAAACACAAAATTTCCTAAGGTCCTCTGCCCCACGAGATGCTTACGTATCTAATAGAATCTTAATTTCTACAGGACCAAAGAATAATAAAGATGCTTTATGAAGTGTTTACTGGACCAATAAATACTCAAGTTTTGCCTCAAATTGGTGCACGTCAGTTAAGTTAAATTAGCCGTACTCCAATTGTAGTTTTCTATTTTTTCTTTTTGGGGGGGTTTTTTTTTTCCTCTAAAAGTTATTTACATATCTAATTTCAATTTTCATGTCTTTCTTATTTTAAATCGAGATGACCTTTTTTATTTTTTATTTTTATATAGAATGATAAGATGAATTAAATAAGATCCATAATTATTATTTTTTTCAATTTATTTCTAATCAAAATATTTATGAAACACTCACTCCAATTATCACCTCAAATGGGCTATTATATTCGTCATCATGAAATTTATTGATGGACATATTTTATTAATGGTAATGAGATGTTTCTGAGTTACATTTTGGTTTGGTGCTAATCAGCACTTTCAGATTTGTGAATTCTAATATCTCCATCTTTTTATGATCAAGAGTATTGCAAGAACATTTTCTTCTAAGAAAATCATCTTATTTCAATTAAGTTTGAATTTTTTAAAAATAGAAGAATTAAAAAAAAAATAATAATGTGCACATGAATTGAGATCTTGAAATATATATACCTACTTTTGGATAATAAAAAATTAAGAAGAAAAACATTTAGGACGTCGCCTAAAAACAGAATCTCTATACATTGAAAAGTGGGGAGGAAAGCCTTTCAAAAAAAAAAAAAAAAAAAAAAAAGTGGGGTGGAAAATTGCTACACGCTTTCTTTGACTGGTGTCTTCCCCGGTCAAGCAGATATATTATTTTGAAAAAGAAACGTTCCAAAACTTTTTAATTTGTACACCGTATCATGTTACCATGCCAAAACTTTTTTATTTTTTATTTTTATTTTTTGGCGTTTGTGTCCTTTTTTTAACTTTATATCATTATCCAATTTTTAGGTCCATAACGAAACAATGAATGAACTTGACCCATTTTCTTAAAAATAAAACAAGAAGAACAAACTACATGTAACTTGAAAATTGAATTCACCAAAAAAAAAAAAAAAAAAAAAAAAAAAAAATCAGAACTTGCTGAATTTTTACGAATGTCCTTGAATGTTATACTCGATCTCATCTTGGTTTCTAAATTTTAGTTTCAAATAGTATACTACCCCAAATGTTATATTGTTATGCAAATGTGTCTTTAGTCAATAATATGTGAAAAATTAGATGAAAAAGTGTTTAATTCAAAATCATTTTTCTAATCAATCCAATTATCAGCCCAAATGGGCATTACATTGGTCACGATGAAATTTGAATGTAATTAATGGACATATCTTATTTTCGTAGTAGGAGTCTGAGAAAATACACTATGGATAGGACATTACTTTTCTACCATCAAATATTTATCAAAAGCTAATAATAATGAGATGTTTTGAGTTATTTTTTTGGTTTTGGTGCTGATCAACACCTTCAGATTGTGAATTCTAATATCTCCATTACGTGATGACCCAGATAGTTGCAAGAGTATTTTTGTCTACGAGAATCATCTTGTTTTAATTTATTTTAAAAAAAGAAAATTATTAATTTTTTAAATTTGAGTTTTTGAAAATAAAAAAGAAGAAAAAAAAAAGTGAATTTGAATTGAGATCGTGAAATATATAACTTATGTTTGGTTAAAAAAAATTAAAAAGAAAAAAATTTAGGACATCCTGTGAAAACAGAATCTACATTCGTTGAAAATGGTGTGGAAAGCCTTTCAATAAATAAATAAATAAATAATAAAAAGTGGGTTGGAAAATTGCTACATGCTTTCATTGACCGGTGTCTTCCCCAGTCAAGCAAATATATTATTTTGAAAAAGAAAGGTTCGAAAACTTTTTTTTTCCCCCCTCCAAAAAGAAAGGTTCCAGCCGTATCGTGTTTGATATGCCTTCGACCGTCATTGAATTTTTTTTTTTTTTAGCTTTATGGTTTTTTTTTTTTTTTTTTTTCGGTTAGTTGCCTTTCATTTCTCCATTTTCAAAGTTTATGAACACTTTTATAAGAATAGACTTGCTTAGTTTATTAGAATAAAATTCAGCTCTTACCTGAAAAGTTCATTATTGTATCCCATGACTTAAACTTTGGGTCGGAGACATTGGATTTTTTTTTTTTAGGGCGTACGTGTTCTTTTCTAACTTGTCATTTATCCAACTTTTAGGTCCATAATAAAACAATGAATGAACTTGACCAATTTTTTAAAAATAAAACAAGAAAAACAAATTACATGTAACTTGAAAATTGAATTCATAAAAAAAAAAAAAAAATCAAAATTCACTGAATTTTTATGAATGACCTTGAATGTTATACTTAATTATCTCATGTTGGTTTCTAAATTTTAGTTTCAAATATCGTACTACCCCAAATGTTATATTGTTACGTAAATGTGCCATTAGTCAATAATATGTTGAAAATAAGATGAAAAAGTGTTAATTTCAAAATCGTTTTTGTTTTAAAGTCATTTTTTTTGTCATATAAGTAATAGGGGGTTCATGAATAGAGAAACATTTAGAAAAATAATTACAACTTGTAGGGGTGGATCATCATACGCGCAGTAGGTGGTGGTCAGTGGTGGAGCCCCGTTGGTCCCAGGAGGGCAGCTAATAATGGGCTCATTTACTTTATACCTCAATCACAATGACTTTTTCCAATAAATCCATAATTTATCCGTTTAAAATTTTGAAATTACAAAGTTTACTTAGATAGTTTTTGTAATTAATTTCAACAATATTCCAAGATTTAACTTCAAAATATATTCCATCAGAATTTTTTTCATGTTTAGCTTCTAACTTTATGACTTGACTAACATAAAGAGTGTGTTACGATAAAGTTGGCCGCTATTAGGACTCGTGGCTAGATCTATAGTAGAGTGCGAAGGTTTGAGTCCTTTTCAAGGCATCTCTACCAACGTTAGGTCCATGAGAAAACAATGAACTTAACCATTTTTTTTTTTAATAATAATAATGGTGATGTTACTAATAAAAAGGATTGGTAGTTAAAGATTTTAAGTAAACTGTTGGTTTTGATTTCCCAGAAACGTTTAGTACCGCAGTCAAGCGAGTATACCATAGAACTATTCTTAATTACTGAACAAATATTTGATGGTCATATATATAGTTATGTTCTCATGTTGTTGTATGATTTTCATATATATATATATATAATGTATATTTATATATACATATAGATGTGTGTGTGTGCGTGTTAAAAGTTTGTGAGAGTTTGAGATGCAGGAGCATTACGAAATGTCGTTTGAGTCTTTATATGGGCAGTTTAGTTCCATACAATTTTACAAAACGACCTGTCGTTTGTTTGTCCAAATTGTTAGTGTTTTTGCAGTCGTTTGTTAGTCTACTAGTATGTTTCGTTCAATGTTGAGTTTAGGACCGCTATTGTTAGTAAAATAAGACTTGAAAGCATCTGTGAAGGCAGATTTTATTGAAAACTCTCTCTCTCTCTCTCTGTCTCTCTCTCTTAAAATGGTCGTAATTGATTACATCGTAGTCACATTTTTTGTAGTCTTAATCATGATTATTCTTAATTGACATTCCTCTTAATTTACCGCTCTTGAATTAGTGGAGTAAGCTTTTGGAAGGTGGGAACGGGTGTGGAATAAACTTGCTAGTATTCTCAGCAAAAAAAAAAAAAAAAATATATATATATATATATATATATGAATAAAAAAAAAAGTACCACTTAGCTACGTACATTAAAGATTGGGGTGGAAAAACTCAAAACGCTTTCATTGACTGGTGGCTTTCCCAGTCAAGCAAGTATTTCATTTTGTCGAAGAAAGATTCCAAAACTTTTTTACTTTTCCATACCAACCGGATCGTATTTGATATTCCTTCAACCATAATGGAATTCTTTTAGCTTTATGGTTTTTTAATTTTAACAAGTGTATTACAGCAAGACCTGTTGGTACGTCTTTTATTTCTCCATTTTTTAAGTTTATATGCGCTTTTATAAGAATAGACTCACTTAATTGATTAAAATAAAATTTAGTTTTTTTCTGCTTCCGATGACTTAGATTTTGGGTTGGAACATTGGAATTTTTTTTTATTGGCTTATTGTCTCCTCGTCTAATTACTTATCTAGGTCCATTAAAAAAACATAATTAACTTGACCCATATTAAAAAAAAATTAAAATAAAAAAATAAAGAAAACGAACAAACTACATGTAACCTAATGTCAAATCCATAAAATTAACATCAAAACTTACTGGGTTATTTTATAAATAATCTCGGATTATATATTCACTCTCATATTTGTCCTTAAGTTTTAGTTTCAAATCATACCATCCCGAACTTTTATATTGGTATGCAAATGGCCCATTCTTCAATAATATGTTAAAAATTTGAAAAAAAAAAAAATTCAAATGAGGGTGATTTAAAGATTACTTGTTTGAAAATCATTTTTCCAGACAAATAAAAATAAGATTCTTTAAAAAAAAAAAAAACATTTTGAATATAATTACCACTTACACGGGAGTAGTACTTGGTGGTGGTTTGGTCCCAGGGGGTAGCTGCCTCCTATTTCAATGGACTCCTTTACTTTTATACTCCAATCACAAATTTTTTTCTCAACTAAGCTCATAATTTTTCCCATTTGAAATTTTGAAATTAATATTATTTTTCAAAGTTCCAATCATATCCCAAGATTTGATTTCTAAATTATTTCAAACTTAAAATTCTAAATAAATAGAAAAGTCAATTACACGGGATAAGCTCGTAGTTTGGACTTTTCAAAGTTAGTTAAATTAGATTACAAAGTTTACGTAAGAAGAAAAAAAAAATTTTAAGTCTGATAAGTTTTTAGTTCAAAGTCTGGTTTCTATTCACGCCTTCCTAAAAAAAAAATTCTTGCTCCTTGGCGATGCGCCAACCAAGGGTGATGAGAAATTAAAGGTTTTAGATTTTTTTTCTTTTAATTTTTGATGAATTAATGATTGATGTGTCATTTGCATAACAATATAAAAATTTGATGAAGTATGATGTCTTAAATCAAAAGTCAGTAATGAATACAAATAAGGTGTATAATACGATGGCTATTTATGAAAATAACGCAAACTAATTTGTTGCTTGTGGAGCCTAATAATTATTGTTCTAATTGAGAGATATCATGCATATCAATCTAGAAGAGGTGTGATTTTCTCTTGTAATTTCTTACTTCACACACTGAGGGTGGAGTGCTAAAAAATTTTTGTGCTCTTATTTGTTTGTTTTCTTTTGTGATTAATTACTCTCGATAGTAACTGTTGGCATATGTGTCTATAAACAAATGAGATGTAATATTTTATTGATTTAATTTGAGGAATTTTTTCAATGTTAATTCTGCAGTACGATTGATGCTTTATAAATATCGAAAACCCTTAATTATTTAATGTGACTTTAAATATTATATATAAGTGTCATATGTAGAGGATAATATTTAAAGTGAAATAATTTAAACTATTCATAATTATTAATTAAAGTTGGGATCTTTAATTTAAAATTACTAGCGTGGTTCATTATATTCCGAATGAAACTATCTTATCTGGATTGCTAATAATAAGATTATTGGAATGAAAGTGCTTTATATAATTTGATTATATATGACTGAAATACGATTAATTACGAATCTCTAATAATTTCCGTTGTCATATAGAGCATTCAAAGTTAATCAATGATGGTCATATACGAATCGATCTTAATTTTGACTAATTAATAAACTTCTATTCATTGCAATTGTATTTTTTGACTTATCGAATAATGATACAAATGAATAGTATCAAATTCTTGGTATATTAAAAATATAATATAATAAATAGTTAGGAATATGAATATACAAGACGAAATCCATTCATTCATAAACAAGTCAAATGAACGATTCTCATAAGTATTGATTTGGAGCTTGAATAATAAGAGCACTCAATTTATAATTAGATCATAAATATATTATTAATTAGAAAATCAATGGTACTTAAGGAGAAATATAAAATTAAAGAGGTTAATGGAAAATATTTAGCTTTATTTATAAACTGTTTACGGAGGATTGATTTGTATGTAGTGACTATATTAATAAACAATTCAAATCCTTTGAATATAATTAGTTTTATAATTTTAAGAGTGCAATTCCAAATTTTTTGTGGAATAATTTAGAATTAATAATTTTGATATTTTAATTAAGGTGTTAATTAATTGTCAAAATTATTGGAGTTTAAAATTATAATGTCCATAGTTCCTCTCAACGGCTCCATTGAATCATGTGAACATTATTTTATATTGGGTTAAATTTATTAATTTGGAATTGGGAATTCTAAATTAATATTCACATAATAAATTAATTGGATTAATTTTATATTTTAAACAATATGATTATTTAAAATAGTTTTAAATTAAAAAATTATACAGTGTAGTAAGGACCACACTGTAGTTGTGCACCATAAGGTGGTTCATGTTTTATCCACACACAAAGTGTATGTGAAATTTTAAATTTTGACATATGTGGAAAAGCAAAGTTTAGTTGTTTTTTATTTTGAATAGTTCAAAATAAAATATCTTCAATTAAATTATTAAAAAAAAAAAAAAAAAAAAAAAGGAAACCGATTAGTGGACAATGGAGCAAAGATTTTAAGGGAGTCTCTCTCCCATGTGTGCCAAAAACGCCTACTCTAGGGAGGTAGGGGCCATGTGGTTTTTTTTTTTTTTTTTTTTTTCACTATGTGAAGAGTGGATTAATTAATTTAAAAAAAATGTGTTAGTTATTTCTCTCTGTAATATTAAAAAGGAGTATATGCGATGTATCTAAATGGGGAAGAATACTAATTCCTTTTGACAGAAAAAAAAAATACATATCTTTTGCCATAGAGTTTCTTCTCCTCCTTTCCTTTACTTTTGTCTCATAAGTAGAGAATGCAAAGTAAATCAAAATTTAGGTGTGTGTTTAAATCCAAAATCAGAAACGTCCACTTGTTTCCTGTTCATCGTGATTTGGAGAATGCGAAGAAAGAATCGTTAGTGTTTTCGAAGGATCTGGAGTTGTCAAGAAGGTTCTTAAAGGAGTTCAAGAATTTCGACCTAATCGGACAATGGTCAATCTCTAAACCTTCTTCCTATATTATTTTTCATTAAATTAATATAAATATTGTCCTCAGATAACATTTTGAGAAAAATTTTTATATGTGCGATGTGATTCATACCATACTTCCACTATTTTTTAAAAAATTGGTTTTCGAAACCAACAGTAACGAATTAGGGCGTTTAACTCTTAATAAATTGAATAAGAGCTTTTAGTTTTTGAGTGAGAGCGATGCTTTAGCATATGTGTTGTCCTCTGTTTTTGTACTCGGGAGGTAGTCCCGGATATGGTTACCGTTTTATTCCTGGATTTTCAATTAATGTATCTTTTCAGAGCCAAAAAAAAAAAGGTTTATACTTGCACATTCGTTGTTTTAAATTCCAATTAATGTGGGTTAATTGATAATGGCTATGAAAAGAAGGTTTATACTCGCGATGCTAATAAGCAGTTTCAAAATGTTTTTGATTATTATTATTATTTTATTTATTTATTTATTGGACATAATAGGATTGAAGATGCATTCATATTCCTGAATCAGTAGGCATCACCATGAGAAATTCCATCGGATAGGCAAATGCTTCTATAACTTTTATTTGTAAAAATAAAAAATTACATCAAAATTACTATGACCAAAACCTCAATGGCTTTCACATTTAAGATTCCGAGAGGTAGAATATAATTTATTAATTTATGCACTTTGGCTACATATTAGGGGAACAAGAGACTATCATATAATGTATAAGATACTGGTGTGCACACCTAATGAATAGCACTTCTCATGCGCCTTCTTGTAGAATAGAAGACCAGACAAGCACAAAAATATTAGCAAATAATTATACAACTGATTATTTTTTGTCTCAAAAAATAACAAGAAAAAAGTATTTTCAGTTAAAAATATATTGCCTTTATTTGATAGACATTTCTGAAGGCGCCATTTTCCTCTACTCAGTTTCTTCTTTTGCTCCTGCCTCTTAAGGGATCTATTGAGATATGTTGCCGTTCTCTTCCAAGCCTTTTTATAAACCAATGATCACTGTTTTTATTGAAATGCACCATGTATCTAATAGATATTCTAATCACAATTCCACTTGCATATCCCATCATCACCACCTTCCAATCAGACATGCCACATTATTTAGACAAAGGAAATCCACACAATCCTAGGTTTCTTCTGTATGAGTCCTTGTTGAATGTGTTGATTTGCCATCCACTAGGTATTGGACCCACCAATTTGTTTTGAGAAAGGTTCAAGTATGTGAGCCATGGTATATGCCCGCCAACCGATCAGGAATCCTCCCAACGAGCTCATTAGAAGAGAGGTCTAACCATTCGAGATTAGTCAAATTTCCCAATGATGATGGTATAGTACCTCGCAGTTTATTGTGAGAAGAGTTTGATTCAAGCCTTCCAATCGATTACGGAATCTCGCCCGTGAAATTATTACTTGAAAAATCAATGGTTGTCCGAATAGTCTGCATTTAAACTAGCTCGACATAAAAGCCTTTCATAGACACTGCCATGGAATATAAGTAATAATGTTCAGACATTGTCAAATATTCCATTTGACTTTCTCTGCATCGGTCATAGCTTTGAATTTATCAATATATGTGATTGGAAGAGCATCCCTGAATTCATTGTAGGAAATACCCATGATTCTTAACTTGCGAAAGGGAGATCGGGTTTTAGGATTTCCAATGGAACCATAAAACTTGTTAGCTCTCAAGACTAGAACCTGCAACTCCGGAAGAGATTCTAGCTAGTCGGGGAACATGTCTCTTAGCTGGTTGTTTCCAAGATCAAAAACTTCCGGAGCTCTGCAATGCACCAAAGATCTCGGCAGCGGTCCTTCCAATTGATTCCCATTCAGATTACTATACCTCAAAATGTTGCCCTTTGCAAACATTGCTGGGATGGGGTGTTGTAGTTTGTTCATTCGCAAATAAAGAATTGTGAGAAATTTACATGAAATCTCCCACGCATTGAGGAATTTTTCCACTCAAGTTGTTATGAGATAAATCTACCACCCAAAAGGATGTCATGGTGCAAGTAGAAGTTTGGATTTCTCCTGAGAATTGAATTTTCGATGCTCTAAAGTAACCTAAAAGAGGCGCTGATGGAATTGGAAGAGGTCCTGAAGAAAGGTTGGAACTAAGGTCTAGGTAATGCAACCTGTCTCACGAAAGTGGCTCGATATGGGTCAAAAAGTTGTGAGAAAGATTCAAATTATTCATTAAATCCTTGCTGACTTCCCATAACCATTTTGGAACACTTCCTTGTATTTGGTTATAAGAAAGATCTAGGTTAACTAAATCTTTTGAATATCTAAGGAAGTGTGGGAACTCACTTATGTTGCATGATGACAAACCCTACGTCCTAATGTTATCAAAGGTATAATTTATGGAGTTGTTAAAATTGAATGACAGATTGTTTGAAAAAAGATGAACAATGTCTAGCCATTTTAGCTTTGAAAGCTTTTCCAACTCCTCAGTACCTGTAAGATTGTCTGATTCAAGATCCAATTCGGGTTTCTATATATTCCTTACTAGTTACCCTCTTGAATTGCCAGATGAGCTGAAAAGTTTCTACTCGAAGTATGGGAAAGTTGTGGAACACCAAATCATTCGTGATCACGAGAAGAATTGTTCACGAGGCTTTGGATTTGTAATTTTTGAGAGTGAAGAAGTTGTAGATGAGATGTTATCCAAGGGAAATATGGTTGATATAGCTGGTACCCAGGTGAGATTGTTTAGCGGCGTCCAAAGAAGCCAGCATATATGCAGAATTCTTGTCGATATGGAGCATGCGTTATTATTGCATTCTCTTATCTTATTAACACCATTCATTAAAAAAAAAAAAAAAAAAAAAGTTGATTTCCACTTTCTATTTTTTCCATCAAAGAAATTGCTTATGTGATTTGTTTTTAATTTTAGGTTAAGTTGGATACAGGTATAGAGAATGTCGGGAAAGGGCTACGATCATAGTTCTATGTAGCAGAATTTAGGTTAACTAAGTTGCTTTGTTGTAGGTGAAAATCAAGAAAGCTGAACCAAAGAAAGCCTCAAATCCACCAGCTGCTCCTGCATATGGTGGCGTTTCTAGGGGTCGTTCTTTCAGTGATGGCTATGGTGGATTTGAAAGTCCTTATGGTGGTTTTGATGGGGTTATGGGCCTGGTCCCTATAGGACACCGGGGGGTGGTCTTGTTGGCAGGCTTGGTAGTGGATATGGTTATGGTAGCGGTAGTGGCGAGTTTGGTGGGGGTTATGGAAGCTTTGGTGGCAGTAGCTTAGGTGGCTACCGAGGTGAATCGTCCTTTGGTTATGCTAGTCGATTTGGACCTTATGACGGTGGTTTTGGCGGGGGTTATGGTGCAAGCGGTTTAGGTGGATATGGTCATGGTGGTGAAGGCTATGGAGGATATGGCAGCTCAGGCTATGGTGGTGGCGGTGGTGGTTATGACTCTGGTCCAGGTGCTAGTTATGGCGGAGCAGGAGGGCTTTATGGAAGGGGAGGCTGTAGTGGCAGTAGTCAGTATCACCCTTATGCAAGGTAGAAAAGAAGGGCACTAGTCAGTCAGTATCTTCCTTATGCGAGCTAGTAATGAAGCCATTTTTATGCAGTTGCTTAAGCTTTTGCCTATAGAAGTATGTGGCAGGTTCCTCTAGTTTTGTTTCTTGTGCACCGATAGGCAATTCGTCTCGGCTGCTAGAGGTTCCCCTACTACCGTATGGCTTAGTCAAGCTTAAACTATCGGAAGAGCTTTCTATTAGACATATAAATTCTATTGTATGGCTTAGACAAGTTTTATAGATTGCTTCAAGCTAGTGGTTGGTGTGCCTCTACTAGTTTAATTTTAATATAGCGTGTTGCAGATTACTGCTTATTGTAGTGCCCGTTTCGATCTGCTCTAGTCCGTTATAGAATGTTAAATCTGTTTTAGTTTAGCAGCTTTAGTATGACGGAATTAGAAATTTTGCTTCTTTTGCAACTGAGAACATAACCGATGATAACTAAGCTAACCTAAGATAAGCTTAAGCTTATTAGTGTGCCTTTCGGTCGTCTTAGATCTTGTATATTTTTCGTTACAACAGGAAACGGAATGAGTGACAAGCTATTTGAGTGCTGCCATTTTCTATCCATTCTTACCTAAGATTGTTCCGTGGTTGCCTGGCTTGATGTAGGCTTCAAATCTCTATCTCCTATTGGGTTAATTTTGTTTGCAATCCCCCAAATGTAGGCTAAATCTCGTTTTGGTATTTAACTTTTAAAACGTCCCTGAATGAGTCCCCAATCTATCAAGTTATCCCAAATTAGCCGATGGCCTCATCTAATCTTAGTAGGAGTTAATTTTGTAATTTTGCATGTTTAGGGAATGACTTTTAGGAAGGAGTATGTTCCTTTTCCCGTCATATGAAGACTAATTTGGGACAATTTGGCAGATTAAGATCTTGTTTTGGATGTTTTAGAAGTCACAATTAAAATGAAATTTGGCGTATGGTTCGGGACTAAAAACGAATTTAACCCCTCTCCTAGTTTCCTCTTTCTTCTCCTGTTTTATTTTATTGTATTTTTTCCATCACCGCAGTCTGTGGTGAGAAAAAAATATTGCTACCAAAGGATGAGAAAAAGGCTTTGTTAAAAAAAAAAATTTGTATCTCATGTCAGAAATGGTATATATATATATATATGTATGTATATATATTTGTCCCCCAAACTGAATATATTTGTAAAATGAATGACAATTTCTTCTGCTTCTAATATTATGCTCTCAAATTTCTGTCAGCTTTT
>CM046374.1:31956751-31976334 GCA_025413025.1 Ficus hispida
CCGCGATTCAACTCAGTGAGTCATGGGCGGCGAGTTGCGGTTCGAGATCGCCCAGAACGCGTACATAAAGCTGGTCCTCCACGCCCTCAAGCACAAGACCTAAGGCGTTAATGGCGTCCTCATCGGCCGCGTCTACCCCCAAAACGATGGTGTTGTGGAGATCACCGACTCCGTCCCTCTCTTCCACTCCCACCTCGGCCTCCTCCCCCAGCTCTAGATCTTCCTCATCCTGGTACACGCCCAAGATCTAACCTTTGTGTGTGTGTGTGTGTGTGTGTGTGTGTGTATTTATGTTTATATATGTTATAGATGTGTTAGATGCTTGTTTCTTCACAATTCGTATGATTACTGGAAAAATTTCTGGTGAAGTGAGTAAATTTCGTGTTTTTGGGGTTTAAATTTTTTTCCCCTTTAGTTTAATTTTGCTTCGATTGAACTGATCTGTACAAACATTAATATAAATATACATATATATGTGTGTATCTATACACACCCCAAGGATTGTTTCATAATAGATGTTTATTTCTGTATAATTCGTTGAATTATGGGGAAAATTTCTCACAATTTTCTGTTTTCTAGTCTTAATTATAATACACCTACACACAGATATAGAGAGAGAGAGAGCATCATCATTCAATAAATAAGTATCTGATGATGATCTCTCTCTCTCTCATACATATATATATGTGTGTGTGTGTGTGTGTGTGTATTTATATACACTTTACAATTATTTTGGTTGACTTTGAACTCATCAATTGGATCAGATAGAGGATTACTATGCAAACAAAGGGGTGAACATTGTGGGCTATTTTCATGCCAATGAGAGATTTGATGATTTTGAGCTTGGTGGTGTGGCCAAGAATATTGGCGATCACATATCTCGTTACTTTCCTCAAGCGGCTATTCTTTTGGTACGTGCTTGAATTTGAATTCTTGTGATGCGATTTTGTGTGGTTTTTTGTGGGAATTGTGATAATTTTATTGTAAACTTATTTTTTCTCTTGATGATTTTGTAGTTAGATAACAAAAAGCTTGCAGCTTTGGAAAAGTCTAAGGATCGGAGCCCTGTTATGCAGGTTAGAGATCATTTTCGTTATTATTCTTGATGAGAGATTATGTACAGAATTTTGAAGTTGCTTATCTTTTGTAATCAGCTTAAGGGTATTGTTAGCTTTGCAGTATGTAATTTAACTTTGATGTGGTTTCTAGTCTAGCTTTCAAAGGTGAAAAGAGTTTTTCTTTTGCTCTGAAATGGCATGTGTGAGATTGAGTATGCTTTTTTAAGTTATTTATCTTTAAGCTCAAGATCAAGTGAACATGAACTGGTATTTGGTAATGCCTACGGAATGCAGATAATTCACATTGTCTTTGGTGTTATTTGTCCAAAAATAATAAAAATCATAAGTGGTGCCCAGCACCACATCCCATACAAAGTCAGTCTCATCTGCTTGGGGGACGACCCATGTGAGTTTTGGAGACGGGCATCGGCATGCCCAATATGAGTACGCTTGAGCTTTCAACTACTTTATCTTTATACAATGATTTTCTCTCGATGTAAATGCTTATCATTGGTGATTAGGACTGTTACCCTGGGAATGATGTATTGTCATGACTCATGTACAATTTCGACATAACATGTTCCAATTTCTACTTTAATTCTAATACAACCTTTCATTTCGTGTTTTTTTTTTCCTCCCTAAAACCAGCTTTATACAAAGGACGCATCCAAAAACTGGAAGCTAGTTGGATCAGATGCAGGGTAGCATCTGACCACCAAGAAGCCGTTAGCAAATGAGGTTCTGTTGGATTATATTTCAACTGAAAAATGACAAGATGTTGTCGATTTTGATTACCACCTTGATGACATTAGCAAGTGAGTTTTACATATGCTGCAATCTTCAATTTCTTGTTTTTCGTCCGATTCTTCATGTTTTCACTTCTTTGAATTGATAGTTGAAAGTTGAAAATTGAAACTTCACAAAACTGATTTTTTTTTTTTTAACCTTTTGGATGGCAGAGACTGGTTGAACCCCGATCTCTTCAAATAAATTGGTCTTGTGTTTAGCAATTTTGCATGTTGTCATTCATGCTTAGTTGTTCATGTTGGATTTTAGACGACAAGGCTCGACTAATTTGAGAATCAGGATCACTTTCATGAGGCAATATTTGTTGAATTGAAAGCACGCTCATTCATTTTCGGTATTATTAGTTTCAGTGTTATTGTTATTAGTTTTATAGATTAAATCTTAATTGAAGTGGGTAAGTAATTGTAGTATGGCTGTCAAAAGAAGGTTTAGGCTCGCGACGTCGATAAGCCGTTTCAAAAGGTTTTCGATTATTTTTCTTATTTTTTTTTCCTAACATAATAGGATTGAATGATGCAGAGAACTTTTATTTGTAAAATACAAATAAAAACAAAAATTACTATGATCAAAACCTCAATGGGTCTCACATTTAAGATTCCAAAAGGTAGAACATGATTTGTTTATTCATGCACTCTGGTTACATATTAGGGGAACAAGATATTATCATATAATAGATAAGATACTAGTGGCAGACCTAACACATAGTCCTTTTCATGCACCTTCCTGTAGAGTGGAAAACCAGACAAACACAAAAAGATTAGTGAACAATTATACAACTGATTATTGTTGTCTCAGAACATGACAAGAAAAAAGCAGGGTTTCAGTTACAAAGATATTACCTTTATTTTATAGACTTTTTCAAAAGGCACCATTTTCCTCTTCTTCTTAGTTTCTTCTTCTGCTCCTTCCTCTTAAGGGAGCGATTGAGATATGTCGCTGTTCTCTTCCAAGCCTTTTCCTAAACCAATGATCACCACTTCTACTGAAAAGCACCATGTATCCCACAGATATCCCGATCACCACTCCGCTTGCATAACCCATCATCACCACCTTCCAATCAAACATGCCTTTGTCATGCTCTTTGTCATCACCTTGATTGGCTTGCGCCTCTCTGTTGCCGCATAATTTAGACAAAGGAAATCCGCACAATCCTGGGTTTCCACTATATGAGTCGTTGTTGAATGTGTTGAATTGCCGTCCACAAGGTATTGGTCCCACCAATTTGTTCTGAGAAAGGTTCAAGGATGCAAGCCATGGTATACCCGCCAGTTGATCAGGAATCCTCCCAGCAAGCTCATTAGAAGAGAGATCTAACCATTCGAGATTAGTCAAATTTCCCAATGAGGATGGTATGGTACCTTGCAACTTATTGTGAGAAAAGTTGAGACCCTTGAGTGATTCAAGCCTTCCAATCGATTGTGGAATCTCGCCCGTGAAATTATTGCTTGAGAAATCAATGGTTGTCAGAATAGTTTGGATTTGCACCAACTCATCCAAACCTTTCATAGACACCACTATTGTATAAAAGTAATAAACCACGTTTGTGTCTGTCATATACTCCATTTTGATTTTATCTGCATCCATCATAGCTGTGAAATTGTCAATATATCTGATTGGAAGAGCACCCCTAAACTCATTGTGGGAAATATCCATGATTCTTAACTGACGAAAGGGAGATCTGGTTTTCGGATTTCCAATGGAACCATTAAACTTGTTAGCTCTCAGGACTAGAACCTGTAGCTTCGGAAGAGATTCTAGCGAGTCAGGGAACGTGTCTCTTAGCCGGTTGTTTCCAACATCTAGAACTTCAAGATTTCTGCAATGCACCAAAGATCTTGATAGCGGTCCTTCCAGCTCATTCCCATTCAAATTAATATACTTCAAACTGTTGCCCTCTACGAATGTTGCAGGGATGGGGCCTCGTAGTTTGTTCATTCGCAAATCAATAACTGCGAGCCTTGTACTGAAATCTCCAAGGCATTGAGGAATAATTCCACTCAAGTTGTTATGAGATAAATCGACCGTCCAAAGGGATGCCATGTTGCAAATAGAAGTTGGGATATCTCCTGAGAATTGATTTTTCGAGGCACCAAAGTGGAATAAATCAGGTGCTGATGGAATTGGTAGAGGTCCTGAAAAAAAGTTGGAACTAAGGTCTAGAATTAGCAAGTTGGAAGTTGCTTTATTTGGGTTAAATAGTTGTGGGAAAGATCTAAATGAAAAATCAAATCTTTGCTGACTTCCCATAACAAATTAGGAACACTACCTGGTATTTGGTTAAATGAAAGGTTTAGACTGAATAAACGTTTTGAATATATGAGGAAGTGTGGGAACTTATTTATGTTGCATGATGATAAACCCAAAATCAAGAGGCTATCAAATCTATAATTTATGGAGTTGTTAAAAATTAAATGATAGATTGTTTGAAAAAAGATAAACAGTCTCTGATAAAAGTGTAGCTTATTTCGTCAACTTTCTAAATATTATATAAAATATTTGCAATATTATATCTAGAAAAGTCTAGAAGCAAACAAACCTAGAATAACTAATAATGATCACATGTAATGGCTGTTAAGTGAGAAAGTTTTAGAGTAAAAATTTGTAACCACACTTGAAGTGAGTTACACTTGTTGTAAAGGTATAGCTGAAAACAAGCTTATGTATTAGGATTCTATTTGGATCACGTGTTTATTTTTTAAAAGGAAATTTTTTTTAATTTTAGATGAAAAAGTTTTTTCATTTTAAGTATAAGAGAGTATTTAGATGTGTAAAAATTTTTATTTAGAAAACAAAAAGTTGTTTAGAATGAGAAAAAATAATATTTGAAATCTATAAGAAAATTTTTAATTTTTTTTAAGATATTATATAAATTAAGTTTTAAAATGTGATAGTTTTTATTTTTTAAAATAAAAAATGATAGAAAAAAGTTTTTTTTTTTTTTTTTTTTTTTTTTGAAAGAATAATGAAAAAAATTGTGGTAAATACTTTCTTACAAAAATTTTTCAATTTTGAAAATTGGATGTACAAAGGTTAAGCTTTTTCATATATTCACGTTTTCCACTTTCTCGTAAAAGTCAAGTATTTTGTCTTATCCGATCAACTTACCCATTATAGCCTACTTTGTCATCATAACCTATTACATCTATCATTTGGCTCTAAAGTTTGAAACACTATCAAAGGTATAATTTATGAAGTTGTTAAAATTGAACGACTTATTGTTTAAAGAAAGATAAATAATTTATGATAAAAATGCTGCTTATTTCTCCAACTTTTTAGAATATTATATAAGATATTTGCAATATCATATGTAGAAAAGTCTAGACGCAAACAAATCTAGAATAACTAATAATAATCACAAGTAATGACCTGATAAATAAGAAAGTTATAGAGTAAAAAATTGTAGCCACATGTGAAGTCGGTTATAACTTGTTTCTATGACTTACACAATTATAAATGGGCTTTGTATGTTGTTAAACAAGCTTATGTACTGAAGCTTATTCACGTTCCACTTTTTTTCAAAAGTCAATTATTTTGTCATGTTCCCTCAACTTACCCATTACAGCCTACTTTGTCACCACGACCTATTACATCTACTATCAGGCTCTAAAGTCTAAAACACAATCTGCCTTTCAAACCAAAAACCCATACTATCAATATAATTACCCAAACACAACCTACACCTATTCACATACAAAAATAACCATCAGTCTCTATCTTTTTAAACTTTGAAAGCTTTTCAAACTCCACGGTACCTGTAAGATTGTTTTCACTCAATGAGAGAATCTGTAGCGAGGTGCTCTTGAACTCTCTGATCTCACCAGCAAAAAGGTTATTGCCGAGTAGTAAATCCTCCAAATATGGCAGTTCATATATCCATGAAGGTATTGTACCGTTTAGTAAGTTACCTTCTAACAATAGAACTGTTAAATTTGAAAGAGCGCTTCCAAATAGATACTTTGATGAGCCATCTGGAGGGGATTTCTGTGAGAAATTGCTGCAGACTTCAGGAAGTTGGCCTGAGAAATTGTTGTGTGAGAGATATAAGACCTTGAGTGGTTGAAGGTTTAAAATGGAGCAAGGAATCTGGCCATTAAGATGGTTATCACTTAAGCCAAGTGCCTCAAGTTTCGGCATCTGGAACATGTTCTCCGGCAACTCCCCGTGCAAGTTAGAAGAGAAGAGATAAAGAGATGTTAAAGAAGAAGACAAGTTTGTTAAAAAGAGTGGTGACACAGAGGACATGTCAATATTGATAAAGTCGAGCACTGTTAGGCTGGTTAAGTTTTTAGTGAGGGCTTTGAAGGTATCCTCCTCTATTGTGAGTTGGTTAGGATAATCTTTACCAAGTGTCAGGCTGACCAATTTGGAGACATGAGAGATTTCCAAAGGCACATGGCCACTGAAGTTTGAGAAGGACAGGTCAAAATTGGTCAAGTTCTTGAATTGGCCGAACTCGGGTAAAATAGGAGAGCCTTCAAAGTCAATATCAAAAAGAACTAGGCTTTGGAGATGGCAGAGGAAGAAGAGGCTGCTGTTGGAACTAATAGCGCCCTTAAGAGTAGTGTTGCAAAAGAGGTCAAGGCCGATCACATGTCCCGTAACTTCATCACACGTGATTCCACCCCATGTGCAACAATATGTGCTCTCATTCCATGGTGTATAAACACAGGCATCAAACAAGGAAGTAGGTGAGAAAGAGCCCTTGAATTGGAGAAGAGCGGAGCTCTCATCGGGATGGCATTGAGGCTCATCAGAAGCAGATGAAAAACAAACTCGAGAATTGAATATCAAGAGGAAGAGTACACAGAGAGGAGCTAATGACAAGCACCTCATCATCTCTTGTTTGTTCTTGAGTAATATTTTAGTAAGATGATCGGAGCCTTTACTAGTGCTATACTTGTATACAAGTCTATCAAATCAGAGCAAGTCTTTCACAAGGGCACAAAGTCATCTCAAGAATTCCAATGAAAAAGATTTCCAATCAAACACAAAATTTCCAAAGGTCCTCTGCCTCACGAGATGTTTACGTATCTAATAGAATATAAATTTCTACGCAAGTTTCGCCTCAAATTGAAAGCACAGTGGATGATTTCTTATAGTCCGTTTGTGGCAACAATTCCAATCGTAGGACGTCCCCTAAATATACATTGAAAAGTGGGGTGGAAAGCCTTTTAAAAAAAAAAGAAAAGAAAGTGGGGTTGGAAAATTGCTACAAGCTTTCATTGACTGGATTCTTCCCAGTCAAGCAAATATATTATTTCGACAAAGAGGGGTTCCAAATCTTTTTTATTTTTCCATGCCAACCGTATCGTGTTTGATATGCCTTCGACCATAATTGATTTTTTTTTTTTTAAGCTTTATGGGGGTTTTTTTTTTGTTTTTTGTTTTTTTAATATTAACGAGTGTATTACGGCAAGATCGGTTGGTCGTCTTTCATTTCTCCATTTTCTAAGTTTATGAATAGACTCGTTTAGTTGATTAGAATAAAATTCGGTTTGTATCTAAAAAGTTCCTGATGACTTAAACTTTGGGTTGCAGACATTGGACTTTTTTTTTTTTTGGGCATATATGTCCTCTTCTAACTTGTCATTTATTCAACGATTCAACGTTTAGGTCCATGACAAAACAATGAATGAACTTGACTGAGTTTTAAAAAAATAAAACAAGAAAACAAACAACATGTAACTTGAAAATTGAATTCATAAAAAAAAAAAATCAAAATTTACTGATTAGATGAAAAAGTGTTAATTTCAAAATCATTTTTTTTGTCATATAAGTAAAAAGGGGTTTATGAATAAAGAAACATGTAGAAAAATAATTAAAACTTGTAGGGGTGGACATCATACTTGAATTGGAGAAGAGCGGAGCTCTCATCGGGATGGCGTTGAGGCTCAACAGAAGCAGATGAACCGCGAACTCGAGAATTGAAGATCAAGAACAGAAGGTGATTTGTTTAATATGATTTTTTAACTCTTTTTTTAACTTCCTTTTTAAGAGTTTAGAGACCTTTTAACAAACACTAAAGAAAAGATTTAGAGGTCAATTGGTACCTTTCCTAAAAGTTCAGGAATCAAGAGAACAATTTATCTTTAAATAATAAAAAAATTAAAGCTACTTAAAATTTACCTTTGGATGTCTAGTTAACTTAGCCTTCATAAGTCATATGCTTTGCTGTCAACAAGTAAGATTCCTAAAGGTTGCCTATTTAAGGAGGATAAGGTGATTTGTTTCACCAAGTACTGAATTACGAGAAAAAAAAAAGAAAAAAAGAAAAAAGAAGTGAGGTCAGTAGAAAAATAGAGAGAAAAAGAAGGGGGAAAAAAAGAGAGGATTGTTTCTACTCTCTAGTAAGTAACTAATTGATGCAAGCATATCTTTTACTATATTACTTGAATAGTATTATGCTTTGAAAATATGTTTTCAGTTTCACAATTGTTAGTATTATAATCTTTTGAAGAAGTTTAAAGAAATTACTTTTATATATAGTCTAAAATCTCAGGTTTATAAGAATCAATTCAGATAAAGATTAAGGGGGTGTTTGGTGAATGAGTTTAGTTTGAGTTGTGTTGAAATTTTTAAGTTTAAATAGTAATTTTTATTGACTTTTTCAGAAAAGATAAAAAAACTTTTTCAGAAAAAGAAAAAAAAAATATAGTTTAACTTAAGTTAAACTTGTGCACTAAACTCCCCCTAAAAGGTCAGGTCTTTAAGGAAAGAGTTCCAAAAAAGAGGTCATAGAGAAAAACAAAGTTCTAATAGCACGAAATTAATATCAAATAAGAGATTAATCTATTTGAAAGTTTTTTTTTTTTTTTTTAAGTTTTATCTAAGTGTCTAAATTTATGATAAACACATCAATTTCACTCGGATGAAGATGCATATATGCTTCATCTAGAAGCAGGAAGACTGACAATCTGTTGAGTGTTGACTCAGAAATCCAGAGAAAAATATGCCACCAACTATATGTAGTTAGATTTTGCAGCAAAGTCTTGGGCTCTTTATCAACGTGCTTTCTTATAGTCTTCAACCAATGAATACTCAAGTTTTGCTCCAAATTGGACGCTGACAATTAAATTAGCCGGGTCCGTACATCACAATGGATTATTTCTTATTTTCGTTATCATGAAATTATTTAATTATCGTTGATGGACACAACGGATTTCTACTGTAGGACACCCTGAGAAAATGTACTACCGACAGAGCTATGTTTTTAAACTGTCAAATACGTATTGGAAACTAACATAAACGAGATGTTACTGAATTACATTTCGGCTTTGGTGTTGATCGGCTTACTACCTTCAGATTGTGAATATCAATATCTCCATCTTGTGATGACCAAGAGTATGGCAAGAGCATTTTCTTCAAATCATAACTGTTTGTTTACTGTAGATCAATCAATATATCTATGGACAGTAAAATCTCAACTTATTTTATTGGCTGCACTAATATTCGTTTCATCCTTTTATACATCTTTCCCAGCTCTATATAAATGTATAGTTCGTATGTAAAAATAATATAGAATGGAGTCAGAGGAAACATTTTAAGAGGACTTACGAAGACAGTTTAATGGAATTTCTCTTTCCCAATTTATACGTGTTTGAAGATTCAACTAATGGCGATTATCACAATATTTTATTATTAATATTATATATACACACAAATATATATTGACTGACAAGTACAAAAATATGTTGGCTATGCTTAATCTGTTTTTTACTTATCTTTCATTCACCGTTGCGGGGTATTTTACATAATCTTAAACCGTCTTCAACATATGTTTTAATGCCAATGCTTTTATCATAAAAAAGAATTAAAAAATAATAATAAACATTATCTTATTTTGTGATTTAATTTGTAATGTTATTTCTAATTTAACTTAAAGCTTTTGTAATCACTCATCATTATTATTAGACTTTTAAACTCATAAATGTAAACTTAGAGTATTTCAATAATTAAAAAAATTAAGGCTACTTCAAATACTAAATGAAAAAGTCAAGACACCGACCGATAAAAATTAAATATTAAATTTGACATAAGTTATGTTAGTTAATAAATTTTCCATTAAACTTATCGTAATGCAAATTTATCATCAAAGTTATTATAATTCGAAAGTATTTTTTTTATAAGATTTATTTTTCAATCCAAATATCAAAATTTACAATAAACACAACAGTTTCACTCCATTGAAGATGCATACATTCTTAATCTAGAAGCAGGAAGACTAACAATCTGTTGACTCAGAAATCCAGAAAACTACTTTTCAACAAAAAAAAAAGAAAAAGAAAAAGGAAAAAGAGAGAAGAAATCCAGAAAACTATGCTACCAATTATAATGAGGAGTACTAAATGTGAATGATATTACGCTACCAATTATGGTCTTGGGCTCTTTATTTACGTGTTTTCTTGTTGTCTTCTTATGGAATCCAACGAATGAATACTCGAGGTTTGCCGCGAATTCGCGAATTGGGCGCGAGTTGGGTCCATCAATCACAATGGATAATTTCTTATTTTCGTAATCACGAAATTTAAATGTGGTTGATGGATACAGCTAATTTCTATGTTAGGATCATGAAAAAATGTGCTATCGATATAGTTCTGTTTTTCAACAGTCGGATGTACATATTAAAAGCATTTTCGTTGATCGCAAGTACCTTCAGATTGTGAATGTTGAAATCTCCATCATGTGATGACCAAGAGTATGCCAAGAACATTTTCTTCTCTAATTAACTTACCTTAAAAAAAAGAAAGTTTCATAACCTTCTGTTTACTCATGTATATAATTTGATTATATATATATGGACAGTTTAAATCTCAACTTATTTTATTGGCTGAGCTAATATTCATTTCACCCTTTCATACATCTTTCCTAGCTCAATATAAATGTATAATTCGTATCTAAATAATATAGAATGGAGTCAAGAGGAAATATGTTAAGAGGATTTGTGATGACAGTCATGAATTCATAGAGATTATCCAGATTTATAACAACAACAACAACAATAATAACAATTAGGGATTTAAAGATAAATAGCCTTTTTTAAAGAAATATTTTAACAAATGATTGATGTTTTTAAAAATTAATTAAAGGGATATTTTTTTTTTAAATATGGTCAATCAATTTTCTTAAACGGTCAATTATTGATTGACTATATAATATTGTTAATTCAGTAAATCTAATGATTGATTGAAATCAATAATTGATTGATCGTAATGTAAATCACTAATTTTCAAGTCAATTACTGATTAATTAAATCTAGAAAAAATGACAAACGACTATTTTACTAAATAAATAAAAAAATCAGCTATCTATTAGATTAAATGACCAAAATAGGCCACCAAATTTAATTTTTCTTATTATTGTTATAACTATTACTATTACTATTAATGCCATACTTATTTTAAAAAAGGGAAATTACATTCTAAATCGAAGATATACAAATATTAATACAGATATGAAAATTCTCAAATGAAACATGCTTAAAGAGGGGAAACGAGTACCGAGTTCAGAACCAGAAACCTAAATAGATTTCCCACCGCTATAATCACGGGTACAGTGATTAGACCCTTACCAGTGTCGCATTTCTACACGTCCATCATACCAGCGCAAGTCTTCACAAGGGCACAAAGTCATCTCAAGAATTCCTATATGGCATTTTCCAACTAAAGAATTTCCAATAATGTTTGCAATCAAACACAAAATTCCCACGCCTATCTGCCCCACAAGATACTTACGTGCTATTCGTTCCTTCAACGAGGCTGATCCTATAAATCCCACATTAGCGTGTATACCAGAATATTCAAAAGAACCATAACTCTGAAGAAAATTCATTTATATCCAACGTTACTAAATGTTACGTTATGCATATGCTACACCCCAACTTCTGAACCTTTCTGAAGTACCAAAAGATGCTTTTGTTACGGATTGAGCTAATTTTACCTATTATCCCTACTTGACTTGGTGAAGAATTTAGCAGTGCGGGTCATGTTTAATTAACATATAGTTCAAAAATATGTTAGTACAAAAATATTTTTAATAGTAAAAGTGAAAAAAAAAAAAAATTGTACTCATTTGTGATCTAGTGTATAATGTTATTTCTAATCTTATTTTTACATTTTGTGATCATTATCAAAATTTAAAACTCATAAAAATAAAGTTTTAGTATTTAAATAATGGATAAATTACTTATTTAGTCCATAAACTTTTAACATTATGTAATTTTGGTATCTGAACTTTTTTTTTTTTTTTTTGTAGCTAGAATGTCCCTAAACTTTTAAAATATTACTACAATTTTTCCGTTAATTTTTTTGACAGAATCTATTAGTAATTTAATCAAAAAGTGGTGCTATTAACTATGGATTCTGTCTAAAAATTAAAAAAAATATTGTAATAATATTTTTAATAGTTTATCATCATTCCAGTTACGAAAAAAGAATAACGAATGCCCCTAAACTGCTAAAATATTGTTATAAAAGTCATTTCTATAAAATTTTAAACGAAATCCATTAGCAAATTAGTCAAAAAGTGATGCTAACTACCGAATTACATCTAAAATTTGACATAAATGACTATTGTAATAATATTTTAATAGTTTAGGGGTATTCCAACTATGAAAAAAAGTTTAGGAACTAAAATTATACAAAGTCAAAAGTTTAGGACCAATCTAACAATTTAACCTTGAATAATTAAGAAATTAAAGCTATCTTAATGACTAGATGAAAAGATCATTTTAATGGCTTGATGAAAAGGCCAAGACACCAATTACAGTGAGGA
This sequence comes from Ficus hispida, assembly GCA_025413025.1. NCBI lineage: Eukaryota > Viridiplantae > Streptophyta > Magnoliopsida > Rosales > Moraceae > Ficus > Ficus hispida. The sequence goes on from CM046374.1 coordinate 31,969,387, forward strand.
GTATACTAAATGTGAATGATGTTACATCTTGCAGAAAAGTCTGTGGCCCTCAGTTAACGTGCATTCTTATAGTCTTCTGATGAAACTAAACCAATGAATTCTCAAGATGTATCCCGAATTGGACACGGGGCAATTAAATTAGCCGTGTCCATCAATCACAATGGATATATAATTTCGTATTTTTGTTATCACGAAATTCAATTGTGGTTGATGTACACAGTTAATTTCCATGGTAGGGATCCTTAGAAAATGTATTATCGATAAGATTCTGTTTTTTAACCATCAAATACGTATCAAAAGCTATTATGACTGACTTGCATTTTCTTTGGTGCTACTCAGAAAGTGATGACCAATAGTATGGCAGAACCATTTTCTTCAAAACGTAACCATCTGTTTATTGTACATAATTCACTATAAACATCTATGGACTGTAAAATCTCAACTTGTTTTATTGGCTGCACTAATATTCCTTTCATGGAGATTGTCACAATATTTAATTGTTATTATTCTTTTTTTTTTTGAAAGGGAAATTTTATACTCAATCAAAGAGATACTAACACAATATTTGCTACTGCTGTTCTATTCAAATTTAATTCAAGATCTGTTGGTAGCCTTTCATTTCTCCATTTTCCAAGTGTAAGTTTTAATAACAATCTATATGTCTCATTAATAATCCTTACTGTTCCCCATGACATAACTTTTGGGTTGGAAACATTGGATATTTTTTTTAGCATACTGTGTCCTCTTCTAACTTGTCATTTAGCCAACTTTTAGGTCCCTGGCAAAACAATGAATGGACTTGACCAATTTTTTTTTTTTTTAAATTGAAACAATGAAAATTAACAAACTACATGTGAGAGCTTGAAAATTGAATTCATAAAAATAACATCAAAATTTACTAAGTTTTACGAATGACCTTGAATTTTATACTTGATATTAGGGCTGACAATTCATGCCAAAAGGTCGGGCTCGTGTCAAGTTGAAGCCAATACAAATTTTTACAATTCTAACTCGGACCCGACCCATGACCTGTTAGGTCAAATAAACATCAACCCTATTTGACCCACTGAGTTTGCAGGTTGACCCAACCCGATTAGCGCAACCCACCAACATAGTAATTTGGGGAGATTAACATAATATGACTCGTTGACCTACCAATTCGCTAACCTGCCAACATGTTAGAAGTAAGAAAAAAAAAAGAAAAATTTTAAAATACAATTAAGATCCATAACAAGCAAAATAAGCAGTTTGTCATCACATAAGATTAACCTAAAGCACTGAATCATGTAAATTCGTAATTAGTTTATAGCGCCCCAACTTTTCATTAACCATAAATTACTTACCTAACGCTAGATATTAGCAAAAAAGATGTGATGATAATATGTTTAGTAATTTCTGACGTTTTTTGAGTTGCTTTTACAAGTGACGTGACGAGGACTCGATGTGCTAGAATAAAGTTCGTGGTAAAAATTTATGAATTTTATATGATGATTTAATAAATTGGTGTGATGATTTAATTATAGAGAAATATTATATATAAGTATTTATATAAGCACATACATAATATATATGTTGCACGCTAACTTCTACACCTACTCGATCTCATGTTGGTTTCTAAATTTTAGTTTCAAGTATCATACTACCCCAAATGTTATATTGTTACGCAAATGACCCATTAGTGTTGAAAATTAGATGAAAAAGTGTCACATGAAAGTGATTTCAAAATCATTCTTTGTTTTAAAGTCATTTTTTTTCCAAGTAATTAATAAGGGGTTTATGAAAATAGTTTTATGAAAATAGAAACATTTAGAAAAAATAATTACAACATATAGGAGCAGATCGTTATACCACGCCGGCAGTAGTTGGTGGTCAGTGGCGGAGCCCCGTTCATCCGAGGAGGGCAGTTAATGGGCTCATTTACTTTTATACCCCAATCCCAAAAACTTTTTCAAATAAATTTATTATTTGTCATCTGAAATTTCGAAATTACAAGTTTTACTTAAGTTGTAGTTTCAAATATATTCCCAGATTTTACTTAGCTTTATGGCTTGAATAACATAAAGATTGTGTTACGGCACAGCCGGCAAGATCTGTAGTAGAGCATGGGGTTCGAGTCCTTTTCAAGGTATAATATTGAGTATCGAAAATGCTCATTAAATTAGAATAAGTTCGTCAGTGGATCACAAAATCTTTGTGGTTTGCTCTATCTAGCTAATGAATGGTGTCTTTGTTTCTCCATATTCCAAGGATGTCTCATTAACAATCCTAACAGTTCCCCATGATTGGAATTTTGGATTGGAACATTACATTTTTCATCGTATTTCCTCAGCTAACTTATCTTTTAGATCTCTACCAACGTTAGGTCCATAAGAAAACAATAAATTTAACCCTTTTCTTCTTCGATAATAATGATAATTTTACTAATAAAAAGGATTGGAAGCCAAAGATTTTGAGTAAATTATTGGTTTCGATTTCTCATAAACGTTTTAGTTCTGCGGTCAAGCCAGTCATCATAGAACTATTCCTAACTTGACGGATATTTGGCTTGATGTTCCTGCTGCTAACTGAGGCCCGGGCGTAGATCGATGCTCTTGATATAGTTACGGTCTCATGTTGCTGTATAAATTTTCATATATATAAATCTATAGATGTATTTGTGATCGTGTTAAAGTTTGTGAGAGTTTGAGATGCATTAGCATTTCTTAATGTTAAACGAGTTTTTATTTCTATAGCTCCACAGTACCATTACTGTTTGTGCTGAAATTTGATCAACCAACAAACAATGAATACAAAGCTTTATTAGAATCCCTGATATCTAGAGTTACAAGATTCTAATTCTCTCAACAAATATCTGAGTTTCTCTATTTTTCAGGTATTTTCAAAAGCATACAAATCTCATATCTTCACGCCCTATTTATAGTTTTTCTTGGAAAGTTTCAGGTGTTACCATCGTTATTACAACTAAGACTATAATTCTGATAACATGGCACTTTGATTATTAATGCTCACGTGGCCTTCTACTTTAGTTTCGCTTTCTCTGTCTTTCTTCTTTCTTTTCCCTTCAACCCTTTGTAAACGACGTCAGCTTCATTAATGTTCTAAAACTTCACATTGTATTCAGACTTTGTCCCCGCAGCTACCAAACGACATGTCGTTTCTTTTTCCAAATTGTTAGTTTGTTGCAGTCGTTTACTAATCTATTAGCATGTTTCGTTCAATGTTGCGTTTAGGACCAGCAGCTATTATTAGTAAAATAAGACTTGAAAGCATCTGTGAAGGCAGATTCTTTTCAAAATTCTCTCTCTCTATCTCTCTCTCTAAAAATGGTCGTAATTAATTACATCGTAATCACATTTTTTATATTGCGGATCATGATTATTCTTAATTGACATTATTATTTTTAATTTACTGTTCTTGAATTAGTGCACTAAACTTTTGGAAGGTGGGCACGGGTGTGGAATAAAGTTGCTAGTATTCTCAGCAAAAAATAATAATAATAACAACAATAATAAAATAAAATAAAATAAAATAACGAATAAAGTTGCTAGTAAATATGTACTTTGTAGTACTAGTTGTGGGCTATCATCATTTACGGAAGAAGAAAAAATTGATAAAAGAAAATCACGAAATATATAGTGTCCTGTATAAACTCTATTATCCAATCCAAAATAAATTACTCACTACTTGTTTGAACCTCTACTGTATATGTGTCATTACAGAGTTTGTAATTGTTTTTTTATAGCTTTGTCGTTTTTTGCTTTGATTCATCTCTTTTCGTGTTAATAGGTTTTTACACACTGTTGTCGTTTCTTATTGAAGTCGTTTATGTGTCTATCTCCTTCTTAAATATGTTGACAATTTACGTAATTTAATATCTTTGTAATTTCCTAGTAAATGTCGTGTTTATGTTTATGCCGTTTTGAGGATACTTGATGTCATTTTTTATGTTTTGTTGTCTTTTTCCCTTTCTGATTAAGTTCACAAATCTTGATGTCGTTTTAGAATTTGTTCCCTATTTATGTCGATTGTGTGCCTTTTTTTTTTTTTTTTAGTTCCTCGATTAACGAGTGTCATTTTTTTGCAAGGTCATGTGTGCTTTTTAGAGGTCATTGTTGTTGAATACTTGTTGTCGTTTTTGTTTGTCTTATTCAATTTGTTGTCGTTTTCGGCTTAATGTCGTAACTAGTTCTGTGATAGTGTGTTGTTTGAGTTGCGTTCATAACCTTTCCCCGTTTATTGTATATACTATAGTGTCATTGCATCTTAATTACACAAAATTGTAATATATATAACAGTAGCAGATGAACAGCAAATTCGAGAAGAGATACCGACAAGCACTTCATCATGTCTTGTTTTCTTAAGATGATTAGAGCCTTCACAAATGATATACTTGTATAGATGTCTATCAAACGAGAGCAAGTCTTTCACAAGGGCACAAAGTCATCTCAAGAATTCCAATGAAAGATTTTCCAATCAAAGACAAAATTTCCAAAGGCTCTCTGCCCACGAGATAATTACGTATCTAATAGAATATTAATTTCTACAACTTCCTTTCCTTTATCAAGTGCATAAAAGATGCTTTCTTTAGCGGACGCACAACATTTTAAATAAGCTGTGTCCATCAATCACAATGGATGATTTCTTTTAGTCAGAACTGCAATTGTGGTTTTCCAATTGTTTTTTTTTCTTTAATAATAAATCAATTTCACTGGTTGCATATCCAAATCTCTCTTTTTAATTTTTAAAACACTCAAAATTAAGTAGTCCATAACTTTCTTATTCAAGTCAAAATGAGCTTTTTCTTTTTTCTTTTTTCCCTTAAATTATATAGAATGATGAGACATAATGAAATAAAATCCAAAATATTTTTTTTTTTCTAAACACATTTCAATTCTTTTATATACTTTTTAACTGCAAATGGTTTATTTTTAACTAAACACATATTTTCAAAACTCAACTTATCTCGAATCAAAACATTTTCAAAACTCATACTCTAATTATCACGCTAAGTGGACTATTATTTTCGCCATCATGAAATTCAATTGTAGTTGATGGACAAAGCTAATTTCCATAATAGGACTCTGTGAAAGTACATTATATATAGGACTCTGATTTTCAACCATCAAATACGTATTAGAAGCTGATACTAATGTGAATGTTATTGAGTTACATTTTCTTTTTGGTGCTTTACAGCAAGTATTTTCAGACTGTGGTATCTCCATCATGTGACCAACAAGAGTATGGCGAGAGGATTTTCTTTCTACAAGAATCATTTCATTTCGGCTTAAAATAAGAGAGTTTATTGACTTTTAAAATTTGAGTTATTGAAAAATGGAAAAGGGGAATAGGAGTGTAGATTTAAAATAAGATGGTAAAACAAACTGACATTCCGGGAAAAAAATAGAAAAATTTTCCTATAGGTGTTCCAAACATCCCCTAAAAACATAACCTTGAAGAGTGGGGTGGAAAAATGCAACACGCTTACATTGACTGGTGTCTCCGCCAGTCGAGGAAATATGTCATTTTGTCAAATAAAGATTCCAAAACTTTTTTATTTTTCCATACCGATCATATCGTATTTGATATTGGAATTTTTTTTTTTAGCTTTATGGTTTTTTTAATTTTAACGAGTGTATTACCGGAAGACCTATTGGTCACCTTTCGTTTCTCTACTTTTCAAGTATATGTCCCCATTTGCAAAGTTTATGGATTTTTTTGTAAGTGTAGACTCGCTTGGTTGATTAGAATATAATTAATTTTTACCTAAAAAGTTCTTTATTGTTTCCCATGACTTAAATTTTTGGGTTAGAGCATTAGATTTATCTGCGTGTTGTCTTCTCTTTAGCTTAACTAGGTCCATAAAAAAAAAAAAAATATATATATATATATATATATATAACTTGACCCATTTTTAAAAACAAATTAAAAATAACAATGAAGAAACAAACAAACTACATGTAACCTAAAATCAATCCATAAAAATAACATCAAAACTTACTGGTTATTTTCACAAACTATACTCAAATTACATACCCATATTTCATTTTCCTTAAATTATAGTTTTAAATATCATACTATCCCCGAACTTTTATGTTGGTATGCAAATGGTCCATTTGTCATCAATATATTAAAAATAAGACAACAAAACTTCATGTGAGGGTGATTTAGAGATTATTCTTGTTTTAGAGTCATTTTGCAGACCAATAAAAAAGGATTCTTAGAAAAAAAACAAAAACAAAAAAAACAAAAAACAAAAATAAAACGTTTTGAAAATAATTACCACATATAGGGGGGGAACTCTTGCCATACCAACAATAGCTCTTGTGATGGTCAATGGGGAGCCATGTTGGTCCCATAGCTGTCCCCTGTCCCAATTATAACATTTTTTTTTCCCCAAATAAGCCCATAATTTTTCTCATCTGAAATTTTGAAATTATACAATCCACTTCGATATTTTTTAAAGGTTTCATTATATCCCAAGATCTAACTTCTAATTATTTCAAACTTGAAACCCCAAATAACAAAAATTAAATTACACTACTATATGCTCGTATTTTGGACTTTTTTTTTTGGTTAAATTGATTACAAAGTTTACGTAAAAAGAAAGAAAGGTATAAAGTCGATTAATCTTTTAATTCAAAATTTGGTTTAATCACGCCTCCTTAAAAAAAAAAAAAAAAAATTTTCTAGCTCTTGTGATGAACTAACTAGGTTGACGAGAAATCAAAGGTTTATAAATTTTTTTCTTTTAATTTTTGATGAATTAATGATGGATGTTCATTTGCATAACAACATAAAAGTTTGAGGTAGTATGATGTTTAAAATCAAAATTAATTTGATAAAAATTACGCAAACTTAATTTGCTACTAGTGGAGCCTAATAATTATTGTCCTAATCGAGAGATGTTGTGCATATCAATCTCGAGAGTGTGATTTTATCTTGTAATTT
>CM046374.1:31976434-32024716 GCA_025413025.1 Ficus hispida
CTGCCCACGAGATAATTACGTATCTAATAGAATATTAATTTCTACAACTTCCTTTCCTTATCAAGTGCATAAAAGATGCTTTCTTTAGCGGACGCACAACATTTTAAATAAGCTGTGTCCATAATCAATCACAATGGATGATTTCTTTTAGTCAGAACTGCAATTGTGGTTTTCCAATTGTTTTTTTTTTCTTTAATAATAAATCACTTTCACTGGTTGCATATCCAAATCTCTCTTTTTAATTTTTAAAACACTCAAAATTTAGTAGTCCATAACTTTCTTATTCAAGTCAAAATGAGCTTTTTCTTTTTTCTTTTTTCCCTTAAATTATATAGAATGATGAGACATAATGAAATAAAATCCAAAATATTTTTTTTTCTAAACACATTTCAATTCTTTTATATACTTTTTAACTGCAAATGGTTATTTTTAACTAAACACATATTTTCAAAACTCAACTTATCTCGAATCAAAACATTTTCAAAACTCATATCTAATTATCACGCTAAGTGGACTATTATTTTCGCCATCATGAAATTCAATTGTAGTTGATGGACAAAGCTAATTTCCATAATAGGACTCTGTGAAAGTACATTATATATAGGACTCTGATTTTCAACCATCAAATACGTATTAGAAGCTGATACTAATGTGAATGTTATTGAGTTACATTTTCTTTTTGGTGCTTTACAGCAAGTATTTTCAGACTGTGGTATCTCCATCATGTGACCAACAAGAGTATGGCGAGAGGATTTTCTTTCTACAAGAATCATTTCATTTCGGCTTAAATAAGAGAGTTTATTGACTTTTAAAATTTGAGTTATTGAAAATGGAAAAGGGGAATAGGAGTGTAGATTTAAAATAAGATGGTAAAACAAACTGACATTCCGGGAAAAAATAGAAAAATTTTCCTATAGGTGTTCAAACATCCCTAAAAACATAACCTTGAAGAGTGGGGTGGAAAAATGCAACACGCTTACATTGACTGGTGTCTCCGCCAGTCGAGGAAATATGTCATTTTGTCAAATAAAGATTCCAAAACTTTTTTTATTTTTCCATACCGATCATATCGTATTTGATATTGGAATTTTTTTTTTTAGCTTTATGGTTTTTTTAATTTTAACGAGTGTATTACCGGAAGACTATTGGTCACCTTTCGTTTCTCTACTTTTCAAGTATATGTCCCCATTTGCAAGTTTATGGATTTTTTTGTAAGTGTAGACTCGCTTGGTTGATTAGAATATAATTAAATTTTTACCTAAAAAGTTCTTTATTGTTTCCAATGACTTAAATTTTTGGGTTAGAGCATTAGATTTATCTGCGTGTTGTCTTCTCTTTTAGCTTAACTAGGTCCATAAAAAAAAAAAAAAAAATATATATATATATATATATATATATAACTTGACCCATTTTTAAAAACAAATTAAAAATAACAATGAAGAAAACAAACAAACTACATGTAACCTAAAATCAAATCCATAAAAATAACATCAAAACTTACTGGGTTATTTTCACAAACTATACTCAAATTACATACCCAATATTTCATTTTCCTTAAATTATAGTTTTAAATATCATACTATCCCGAACTTTTATGTTGGTATGCAAATGGTCCATTTGTCATCAATATATTAAAAATAAGACAACAAAAATCTTCATGTGAGGGTGATTTAGAGATTATTCTTGTTTTAGAGTCATTTTGCAGACCAATAAAAAAGGATTCTTAGAAAAAAAACAAAAACAAAAAAAACAAAAAACAAAAAATAAAACGTTTTGAAAATAATTACCACATATAGGGGCGGAACTCTTGCCATACCAACAATAGCTCTTGGTGATGGTCAATGGCGGAGCCATGTTGGTCCCATAGCTGTCCCTGTCCAATTATAACATTTTTTTTTTCCCCAAATAAGCCCATAATTTTTCTCATCTGAAATTTTGAAATTATACAATCCACTTCGATATTTTTTAAAGGTTTCAATTATATCCCAAGATCTAACTTCTAAATTATTTCAAACTTGAAACCCCAAATAACAAAAAATTAAATTACACTACTATATGCTCGTATTTTGGACTTTTTTTTTTTGGTTAAATTAGATTACAAAGTTTACGTAAAAAGAAAAGAAAGGTATAAAGTCGATTAATCTTTTAATTCAAAATTTGGTTTAATTCACGCCTCCTTAAAAAAAAAAAAAAAAATTTCTAGCTCTTGTGATGAACTAACTAGGTTGACGAGAAATCAAAGGTTATATAAATTTTTTTCTTTTAATTTTTGATGAATTAATGATGGATGTTTCATTTGCATAACAACATAAAAGTTTGAGGTAGTATGATGTTTAAAATCAAAATTAATTTGATAAAAATTACGCAAACTTAATTTGCTACTAGTGGAGCCTAATAATTATTGTCCTAATCGAGAGATGTTGTGCATATCAATCTCGAAGAGGTGTGATTTTATCTTGTAATTTCTTGCTTCACACACTAAGGGTGGAGCACTAAAAATTTTGTTTGCTCCTATTTGTTTGTTAGCTTTTGTGATTTATTTCTCTCGGTAGAAATGAACTAGGGTGTTTAACTCTTAAAAATTGGAATACGGGCTTTTAGTCTTGAGTGAGAGCTAGGCTTTAGCATATGCGTCATCCTCTATTTTCGTACTCGGGAGGCAGTCCCCGTAATGGTTACCGCTTCATCCTTTCAGAGCAAAAAGGAGAAAAGAAAAAAAAAACTTGTCAGAAGCCAAACAAAAGATAACATATTCATTTTAGTTTTATAAACCTTGGAAAACTTGTGATTTAAGATGTATATCTGAGATTAAGACTGTTAGCACGGGAATGATGCATTATCGTGTACATTTCGTCGTTCAATTCTAATACACAAAGATCGCGTCCAAAAATGGGAAAATAGGTAGATCCGATTCCAATGCAGGGTACCATCTGACCACCAAGGAGCCATTAGCATATGTGGTTCTGCCGAGTCATATTTCAATTGAAAAATAGCAAGATTTGTAGATGTTGATGACCACCTTGATAACATTAGCAAGTGAGTTTACATATGCCGCAATCTTCTAGTTCCTGCTTTTCGTCCGATTTCTTTATGTTTTGAATTCTTTCATAGTAGTTGAAAGTTATACATTAACCTTTTGTATGGCAGAAACTGGTTCAACTCTGAATTCTTCAAATAAATTGGTCTTCTTTTTAGCAATTTTGCTTATGGGCATTCATGCTTTGTTGTTCATGTTGGATTTTAGATGACGAGGCTAAACTAATTAGAGATTTGATGCCAATGAGCTTGGTGGTGTGGCCAAGAATATAGGCGATCACATATCTCGTTACTTTCCTCAAGCGGCTATTCTTTTGGTACGTGCTTGAATTTGAATTCTTGTGATGCGATTTTGTGTAGTTTTTTGTGAGAATTGAGATAATTATATTATAAACTTATTTTTTCTCTTGATGATTTTGTAGTTAGATAACAAAAAGCTTGCAGCTTTGGAAAAGTCTAAGGATCGGAGCCCTGTTATGCAGGTTAGAGATCATTTTCGTTTTTATTCTTGATGAGAGATTGTGTACAGAATTTTGAAAGTTGCTTATCTTTTGTAATCAGCTTAAGGGTATTGTTAGCTTTGCAGTATGTAATTTAACTTTGATGTGGTTTCTAGTCTAGCTTTCAAAGGTGAAAAGTGTTTTTCTTTTGCTCTGAAATGGCATGTGTGAGATTGGGTATGCTTTTTATAAGTTTTTTATCTTTAAGCTCAAGATCAAGTGAACATGAACTGGTATTTGGTAATGCCTACGGAACGCAGATAATTCACATTGTTTTTGGTGTTATTTGTACGAAAATAATAAAAATCATAAGTGGTGCCCAGCACCACATCCCATACAAAGTCAGTCTCATATTGCTTGGGGGACGACCCATGTGAGTTTTCGAGACGGGCATCAGCATGCCCAATATGAGTACGCTTGAGTTTTCAACTACTTTATCTTTATACTATGATTTTCTCTCGATGTAAATGCTTATTATTGGTGATTAAGACTGTTACCCTGGGAAGGATGTATTGTCATGACTCATGTACAATTTCGACATAACATGTTCCAATTTCTACTTAAATTCTAATACAACCTTTCATTTCGTGTTTTTTTTCCCTCGCTAAAACCAGCTTTAAACAAAGGACACATCCAAAAACTGGAAGCTAGTTGGATCAGATGCAGGGTACCACCTAACCACCAAGGAGCCGTTATCAAATGAGGTTCTGTTGGATTATATTTCAACTGAAAAATGGCAAGATGCTGTCGATTTTTGATGACCACCTTGATGACATTAGCAAGTGAGTTTTACATATGCTGCAATCTTCAATTTCTTGTTTTTTGTCGAATTCTTCATGTTTTCACTTCTTTGAATTGATAGTTGAAAGTTGAAACTTCACAAAACTGATAATTTTTTTTTTAAACCTTTTGGATGGCAGAGACTGGCTGAACCCCGAACTCTTTAAATAAATTGGTCTTCTTTTTGGCAATTGTGCTTGTTGGCATTCATGCGTAGTTGGTCATGTTGGATTTTAGACGACAAGGCTCGACTGATTAGAGAATTTGGATCACTTTCATGAAGAAATATTTTCCATGTTAAATTAACTTTTTAGTTATCTACAGTTGAACTTGTTTGTGAAAACTACAGGTGTCTTATTCATCAAGGCATTTGGGGCCAAGTTTATAGTTGTTGAGTTGAAAGCAAGCTCATTCATTTTCGGTTTTATTAGTGTCAGTGTTATTGTTATTAGTTTTCTAGATTAAATCTTAATTGAAGCGGGTAAGTAATTGGAGTATGGTTGTCAAAAGAAGGTTTATACTCGTGACGTCAATAAGCCGCTTTAAAAGGTTTTTGATTATTTTTCTTAATTTTTTTTCCTAACATAATAGGATTGAAAGATGCAGATAATTTTTATTTGTAAAATACAAATAAGAACAAAAATTACCATGACCAAAACCTCAATGGGTCTCACATTTAAGATTGCAAAAGGTAGAACATGATCTGTTTATTCATGCACTCTGGTTACATATAAGGGGAACAAGAGATTATCATATAATAGATAAGATACTGGTGGCAGACCTGATACATAATCCTTTTCATGCACCTTCCTGTAGAGTGGAAAGCCAGACAAACACATGAAGATTAACAAACAATTATACAACTGATTATTTTTGTCTCAGAACATGACAAGAAATTGTCTCAGAACATGACAAGAAAAAAGTAGGGTTTCAGTTACAAAGATATTACCTTTATTTTAGAGACTTTTTTAGAAGGCGCCATTTTCCTCTGCTTCTTAGTTTCTTCTTCTGCTCCTGCCTCTTAAGGGAGCGATTGAGATATGTCGCTGTTCTCTTCCAAGCCTTTTCATAAACCAATGATCACTACTTCTACTGAAAAGTACCATGTATCCCACAGATATCCCGATCACCAATCCACTTGCATATCCCATCATCACCACCTTCCTATCAAACATACCTTCGTCGTGCTCGCCGTCATCACCTTGACCGGGTTGCGCCTCTCTATTGCTGCATAATTTAGACAAAGGAAATCCACACAATCCTGGGTTTCCATTGTATGAGTCGTTGTTGAATGTGTTGAATTGCCGTCCACTAGGTATTGGCCCCACCAATTTGTTCTGAGAAAGGTTCAAGAATGCGAGCCATGGTATGTCGGCCAACTGATCAGGAATCCTCCCAACAAGCTCATTAGAAGAGAGATCTAACCATTCGAGATTAGTCAAATTTCCCAATGATGATGGTATAGTACCATGCAAGTTATTGTGAGAAAAGTTGAGACCCTTGAGTGACTTAAGCCTTCCAATCGATTGTGGAATCTCGCCCATGAAATTATTGCTTGATAAATCAATGGTTTTCAGAATAGTCTGGATTTTCATTAGCTCAACGTCCAAGCCTTTCAGAAACACCTCTATCGAATAAAAGTAATAAAATGAGTAAATATCTTCCATATACTTCATTTTGACTTTCTCTGCAGCCATCATAGCTGTGAAATTCTCAATATATCTGATTGGAAGAGTACCCTTGAACTCATTGTGGGAAATATCCAAGATTCTTAACTGACGAAAGGGAGATCTGGTTTTAGGATTCCCAATGGAACCATTAAACTTGTTAGCTCTCAGGACTAGAACCTGTAGCTTCGGAAGAGAGTCTAGCCAGTCAGGGAACGTGTCTCTTAGCCGGTTGTTTCCAACATCTAGAACTTCAAGTTCTCTGCAATGCGCCAAAGATCTTGATAGCGGTCCTTCCAGCTCATTCCCATTCAAATTAATATACATCAAACTATTGCCCTCTGCTAATGTTCCGGGCCATTCGGGGATGGGGCCGTGTAGTTTGTTCATTCGCAAATCAACAACTTCGAGACTTGCACTGAAATCTTCAAGGCATTGAGGAATAATTCCACTCAAGTTGTTATGAGATAAATCGACCTTCGAAAGGTATTTCATGTTGCAAATAGAAGTTGGGATATCTCCTGAGAACTGATTTTTCGAGGCAACAAAGAAGACTAAACCAAATGCTGATGGAATTGGCAGAGGTCCTGCAAAAAAGTTGGGACTAAGGTCTAGAATTAGCAAGTTGGAAGTGGCTCTATTTCGGTTAAATAGTTGTGGGAAAGATCTAAAATGAAAAATCAAATCCTTGTTGACTTCCCATAACAAATTAGGAACACTACACGATATTTGGTTAAATGAAAGGTTTAGACTGAATAAACGTTCTGAATATACGAGGTAGTGTGGGAACTCACTTATGTTGCATGATGATCAACCCAAAATCAAGAGGCTATCAAATGTATAATTTATGGAGTTGTTAAAATTGAATAATAGATTGTTTAAATAAAGATAAATGATCTCTGATAAAAGCGCGGCTTATTTGATAAGTCCAGAAGCAATCAAATATAGAATAACTAATAATAATCATATGTAATGGCAGTTAAATGAGAAAGTTCCAGAGTATAAAATTGTAACCACATTTGAAGTCAGCTACACTTGTTTGTATGACTTACAAAACTCTAAATAGCCTTTGTATGTTGTTGTAAAGGTATAGCTGAAAACAAGCAAGCTTATTTACTACGGTTCGTTTGAATTATGTGTTCATTTATAAAAAGAAAATTTTTCTTATTTTAAATTAGAAAATAAAAATATTTGAATGTGTAAAAATTTTCATTTAAAAAATAAAAAAATATTTAAAATGAAAAAAATAGTATTTAAAATTTATGAAAAGATTTCAAAAAAATTCTTTTATTTTTTAAAAAAGATAGTGTATAAAATAAATTTTAAATTATGATAATTTTTATTTTTAAAATAAAAAAATAGAAAAAAGTTTTTTTTTAGTTGAAAAAATAATGCAAAAAGTCGTGGTAAATACTTTTTTACAAAAAGAAATTTCAATTTCAAAAATTAGATATACAGAAGGTAAAGCTTTTACATATATTCACGTCTCCACTTTCTTATAAACAAAAGTCAAGCATTTTGTCTTATCCCATCAACTTACCCATTATAGCCTACTTTGTCATCATAACCTATTACATCTACCATTAGGTTCTAAAGTATGAAATACTATCAAAGGTATAATTTATGAAGTTAAAATTAAATGACAGATTATTTAAAAAAAAAAAGATAAATAATCTCTGATAAAAATATTTTTTATTTCTCTAATTTTTTAAAATATTATATAAGATATTTGCAATATTATATGTAGAAAAGTCTAGAAACAAACAAATCTAGAATAACTAATAATAATCACATATAATGACCGGTTAAATGAGAAAGTTTAAGAGTAAAAAATTGTAACCACATATGAAGTCGGTTACTACTTGTTTCTATGACTTACACAACTATAAATAGACTTTGTATGTTGTTAAACAAGCTTATGTACTGAAACTTATTCACGTTCCACTTTCTTTCAAAGGTCAAAGGATTTTGTCCTGTACCCAATATAGCCTACTTTGTCATCATAGTCTATTACATCTACTATCAGGCTCTAAAGTCCAAAGCACTATCAGCCTTTCAAACCAAAAAACCCATACCCTCTATGTCCATTTACTATCAATATAATTACTCAAACACAACCTACACCTATTCACATACAAAAATGACCATCAGTCTCTAGCTTTTTAAACTTTGAAAGCTTTTCAAACTCCACGGTACCTGTAAGATTATTTGATGAAAGATCCAAATATATGAGCTGGTCCTGATGGAATCTTGATCTTGGAATGATGCCCCACAGTTTATTTTTACATAATGAGAGGATCTGCAGCGAGATGCTTTTGAACTCTCTGATCTCACCAGTAAAAAGGTTATTGTCGAGATGTAAATCCTCCAAATATGGCAGTTCATATATCCATAAAGGTATTGTACCGTTTAGTAAGTTACCTTCTAAACTCAGAACGGCTAAATTTGAAAGAGCGCTTCCCACTTGATACTTTGAAGAGCCATCTGGAGGGGATTTCTGTGAGAAATTGCTGCAGATTTCTGAAAGTTGGCCTGAGAAATTATTGTATGAAAGATATAAGTCCGTGAGTCGTTGAAGGTTTAAAATGGAGCAAGGAATCTGGCCATTAAGATGGTTATCACTTAAGTCAAGTGCCTCAAGTTTCAGCATCTGGAACATGTTCTCCGGCAACTCCCCGTGCAAGTTAGAAGAGTCGAGAGAAAGAATTGTTAAAGAAGAAGACAAGTTTGTTAAAGAGAGAGGTGACACAGAAGACATGTCAATATTGGAAAAGTAGAGTTCTGTTAGGCTAGTTAAGTTTTTAGTGAGGGCTTTGAAGGTATCCTCCTCTATTGTGAGTTGGTCAGGAGAATATTCACTGAGTCTCAGGCGGACCAATTTGGAGAGATGAGAGATTTCCAAAGGCACATGGCCACCAAAGTTCAAGAAGAACAGGCCAAGATCGGTCAAGTTCTTGAACTGGCCGAACTCGGGTAAAACAGGGGAGCCTTCGAAGTCAATCCAATAAAGAACTAGCCTTTGGAGATGGCGGAGGAAGAAGAGGCTGCTGTTGGAACTAATAGCGCCCTTAAGAGTAGTGTAGCAATGGAGGTCAAGGCCGATCACATGCCCTGTAACTCCGTCACACGTGATTCCACCCCATGTGCAGCAATTTGTGCTCTCATTCCATGGTGTTGAATGAGCACAGACATCAAACGAGGAAGTAGGTGAGAAAGAGCCCTTGAATTGAAGAAGAGCGGAGCCCTCATCGGGATGGCATTGAGGCACAACAGAAGCAGATGAAAAACAAGCTCGAGAATTGAAGATCAAGAAGAAGAGTACACAGAGAGGAGATAATGAGGATAAGCACCCCATCCTTTGTTTGTTCTTGACTAATATTTTAGTAAGATGATTAGAGCCTTTAATTACTAGTGCTATACTTATATACAAGTCTATCAAATCAGAGCAAGTCTTTCACAAGGGCACAAAGTCATCTCAAGAATACCAATGAAAAAGATTTCCAATCAAACACAAAATTTCCAAAGTCCTCTGCCCCACGAGATGTTTCCGTATCTAATAGAATATTAATTTCTATTGGACCAATGAATAAAGATGCTTTCTTACTGAACCAATAAATACTAACTTTTGCCTCAAATTGGATGCACGACGGTTAAAATAGCCGTACTCCAATTGTAGTTTTCTATTTTTTCTTTTTTGGGTTTTTTTTTTTAAAGTAAATCAATTTTACTGTTTACATATTTAATCTCAATTTTCATGTCTTTTTTATTTCAAGTCAAAATGAGCTTGTTTTTTAATATATAGAATGACGAGATAAATGAAATAATATCCATATCGTTATTTTTTTTTCCTTGAAAGAAATTTTAGTTTTTACACTTTTTAACTTCAAACATTTTTTTTTTTTTGATGTACATAGCTAATTTGATTGTGATTGATGGTCATATCTTATTTCTGCAATAGGAGCCTTAGAAAATACACTATTGATAGGACACTGCTCTTCTACCATCAAATATGTATCAAAAGCTAATGCTAATGAGATGTTTCTAAGTTACATTTTGGTTTTGGTGCTGATCAGCACCTTCAGATTTGT
Source organism: Ficus hispida (assembly GCA_025413025.1). Lineage (NCBI taxonomy): Eukaryota > Viridiplantae > Streptophyta > Magnoliopsida > Rosales > Moraceae > Ficus > Ficus hispida. The sequence continues at coordinate 31,986,506 of CM046374.1, forward strand.
GAATTCTAATATCTTCATCTTGTGATGACCAAGAGTAATGCAAGAGCATTTTCTTCTACAAAAATCATTTTATTTCAACTAAATTTGAATTTTTTGAAAATAGAAGAGTTAAAAAAAAATTATTCTTATTTTAATTAAGTTTGAATTTTTTAAAAATAGAGGAGGAAAAAAAAAAAGATGTGCACATGAATTGAGATTGCGATATATATATATATATACTTACTTTTGGACAAAAAAAAAATTAAGAAGAAAAACATTTAGGACGTCCCCTAAAAACAGAATCTCCATACATTGAAAAGTGGGGAGGAAAGAAAAAAGTTGGGGTGGAAAATTGCTAAACGCTTTCATTGACTGGTGTCTTCCCCAGTCAAGCAAATATATTATTTTGAAAAAGAAAGTTTCCAAAACTTTTTTTTATTTTTCCATGCCAACCGTATCGTGTTTGAAATGCCTTCGACCGTCATTGATTTTTTTTTTTTTTGAGCTTTATGGTTTTTTTTGTTTGTCTATTTTTTTTAAATTTTAACTGGTGTATTACGGCAAGATCGGTTGGTTGTCTTTCATTTCTTGTTTTTCTAAGTTTGTGAACACTTTTATAAGAATAGACTCACTTAATTGATTATAATAAAATCCAGTTCTTATATCGTACTACTTCAAATATCGTACTACCCCAAATATTATTTTGTTATGCAAATGTGCCGTTAGTCAATAATATCTTGAAAATAAGATGAGAAAGTGTTAATTTCAAAATCATTTTTGTTTTAAAGTCCTTTTTTTTTTTCATATAAGTAATAGGGGGTTTATGAATAAAGAAATATTTAGAAAAATAATTACAACTTGTAGCGGTGGATCATCATACGCGCAGTAGGTGGTGGTCAGTGGTGGAGCCCCGTTGGTCCCAGGAAGGCAGCTAATAATGGGCTCATTTACTTTTATGCCCCAATCACAGAGACTTCTTCTTATTAATTCATAATTTATTCGCTTAAAATTTTGAAATTACAAAATTTACTTAGATAGTTTTTGTAATTAATTTCAAATATATTCCAAGATTTAACTTCTAAATATATACTATCAGAATTTTTTTTTTCATGTTTAGATCCTAGCTTTATGGCTTGAATAATATAAAAAGTGTGTTACAACTTAGCAGGCTACTACTAGGACTGGTGAAAAGATCTGTAGTAAAGCGTAAAGGTTTGAGTCATTTTCAAGGTATAATATGGAGTATCGAAAATATCATTAAATTGGAATAAGTTCATCAGGGGATCACAACATGATCTTTGTGATATGCTCTATCTAATGAATGAGGCCTTTTTTTTTTTTTTTTTATCTCCATATTCCAAGAATGTCTCATTAACAATCCTAATAGTTCCCCATGACTTAAAATTTTGGGTTGGAACATTGCATTATTCAACATATTGTCTCCTTATCTTTTACATATATCTCTACCAACGTTCGGTCCATGAGAAAACAATGAACTTGACCCTTTTCGTTTTTTAATAATAATAGTATTGTTACTGTCAAGCCAGTGTACCATAGAACTATGCTTTATTACTTAACAAATATTTGATGTTCATATATATAGTTATGATCTCATGTTGTTGTATGATTTTCATATATATATATATATATATGTGTGTATATATATGTGTGTGTGTGTGTGTGTTAAAAGTTTGTGAGAGTTTGAGATGCAGGAGCATTTACTTAATGTTGTTTGAGTCTTTATATGGGTAGTTCCATACAATTTTACAAAACGACCTTTCGTTTGTTTGTCCAAATTGTTAGTGTTTTGCAGTCGTTTATTAATCTATTAGCATGTTTCGTTCAATGTTGAGTTTAGGACCAGCAGCTATTGTTAGTAAAATGAGACTTGAAAGCATCTGTGAAGGCAGATTCTATCGAAAACTCTCTCTCTCTCTCTTAAAATGGTTGTAATTGATTACATCGTAGTCACATTTTTTGTAGTCTTAATCATGATTATTCTTAATTGACATTCCTCTTAATTTACCGCTCTTAAACTGCTGCAGTAAACTTTTGGAAGTTGGGCACGGGTGTGGAATAAACTTGCTAGTATTCTCAGCAAAATATATATATATATATATATATATAAATTTTAAAAAATAAAAAAAGTTGCTTGTAATTACTATGTATTTTGTTATGGTAGTTGTCTACTCTCCTCACGTAATACCCGATTAACTTAGAGCTACAAGCTTATTTTGGGGGGAAAAAATACAGATAATTTGTAAGGATTGATGACATCATTTAAATTTTAAGATGTAGAATGAGTTGTTAGATTTTTATAGGACTTTTTGATATGCTACATATAGTACTTAAGGCCATCTTATTTTAGCTCGCTAGCATATAGCTTTGCCATCCAAGTGCTTGCCGTCAACTTGTGATCCTATATATATGTAGATTGCCTTGCATCGTTGAAGCCAATTTCTAAGTATGCATCAGAATAAGAAAAAGTGTGAAGAAGACATGAAAGAAAAAAAAAAAAAAATAGAGAGCGATGGAAATATTAGAAGCAATCGAGAGAGAGAAAAAAAAAGTTTTTATTATCTAACAAGCAGTTAGTTGATATAAGTATACCTTTTATTATATCACTTGAATAATATTATGTTTTGTAGTACATTTTCAGTTCTGTTATTGTTATTTTTATCATGCTTTGAAGAGGTGCAAATAAATTTTTTTTATGTATGGTGTAAAATCTCATGCTTATTAGAATCAACCAAAATAAAGAATAAATCATTAAGAAAAAAAATTCCAAGAAAGGGGCCGTACAGAAAAGTAAGGGTTTTAACGGTATGAGATTAACATCATATTAGAGGATCCTATACTGAAGTTGAAAGAGAAGTATATTTTAATGTGGAAAACTTATATAGTATACTTGTTTAGCTTTTTGCTCATATAGTTATCTAGTCTGCATGTCAGTAAGATTAAGAGTTTGACTGATCCAGTAATTTTAAAGTCTCATAACAAAATTAAAGATTGGATTTATTTTTTTTAAATATAAGGTTTTTAGTTAGCTAATGTTCTTTTTGAGCTGCTTGCTCGAGAGGGGCGTTACACATCATTTATGGAAGAAGGAAAAATTAAAAAATAAGAGTCATGAAACCTTCCTGTATAAAACTATATGATTCAAGCCAAAATAAATTCGTGTTCCAACTGTGTATGTCTCGTTACAGAGTCTGCTACATGTTTCTTATAGCTTTGTCGTTTTTTGCTTTGATTAATATTCTTTCGTGTTTTTCCTTTCTGATTAAATTCACTGATCTTGATCATGTCGTTTTGGACTCTGTTCCCTTTTTATATCGATTGTGTGTTTTTAAGTATCTCGATTCACAAGTGTCGTTCTTGCAAGGTCATGTGTGCTTTATAGAGGTCAATGTAGTTGAATACTTGTCGTTTTTTTCGTCTTAATGTCGTTTCTAGTTCTATGAGTGTGTGTGTGTGTGTGATTTGTTGTTGTTGTTGTTGCCTTCTTCTTTTTTTTTTTTTTGGTGGAAAAATGATAGTGTGTTTTTTGAGTTGTGTGGGTAACTCTCCCTGGTAGTATTGGGTTGTTAGAAATCTAATAATGTTAAGACATTCGATGTACATGTTAATATACATAAAATTATGAAATACAGCATATTTGGTATCTGTACTTTAATGTATGATATAATTTTTAATATCCATCTTTTATCATCATCATTAAGCTTTTAAATTCGTAAAAGTAAAGTTTAGTATTTAATTAGTTAAAAATGAAAATGTTATAATGATTAAATGAAAAAAGTTGAGATACTAAAAAAATCAAATGTTGAATTTTATGACATTCATTGTTCTTTGTGAAAACTTGTCATCAAATTTAGCATATAATAAATTTAACATTAAAAATAACACTTTATTGAGAGCATTCTTTTTACTAAATGTCAAATTTTAATATTAGCACCATCTGGTGGGGTTTTTTTTTTTTTTTTTTTTAAATTATGACGAAGTATTTGTTTTAAAATGATATTGACATGTTTTGGCATCAAAGGAAAAAACAAAAGGGAGTAGACCATTGAATGCACAGTACAAAATAAATAATTTAAAAATCGAGTTTGAAAAATGGATAACATAAGTAGTGTTTTGATATCATACAAGCTCGGTCTTTTTTTTTTAACCCTCTCTCGCCCTCTCAGAATAATTTGGTTTCCATTGTTGAAGGGCGTAATAAAGAAAGGACTTGATAGTTGTTGAAATATTATAATGTTTATGATTTTCATTTTTTTTCAGCTTTTGAATAACATTTTGCAACCTAACTTACGTTATGTATGATAATAAACTCACAAAGGCAAATTAAATAAAAATAATAATATTTCATATATAACCTTCGAACACAACATATTTATAATTTAAAAAAGAGTAAGATTCCACAACAACCATCTAAATCGATTTTATACTAAACGAGTTGATCTTAAGAGAGAAAAAAAAAAAAAAAAAAAAAAGTGGCCTCGTATGAATAGCTTTTTCCTCTGTAAAAAAGTTTTATTGGCACTGAATTGGGCCTTGGTACTTCAAAAGAGTGAAGATGACTGATATTTTGATCAAATGGGACATTAATTCTTGAGTGAAAGATTAGTCAAAGTGACTTTGTAGCTTTCCATGCTGTAGTCTTCATTAAGCGATATCTTCTAATCTTTCTATTTTATTGGTGGAAGTCAGAATTTTTATGTTTTTTTTTATATACAATATAGAAACAATAATGAAATGACAAATGATTTTTTTTCTTAGAAAAAAATAGTGTATAGTATTCAAATAAACAATAATTAGTTTGGAATTCTTGATTGTTGTGGGAGTGTTCTGTTAGTTCTTCTAATAAATTTGAGAATTTTATGACACGGTAGAAAGGATTATTCTTTTTCGTCAATAAATTAGATAATGTGCCGTAGCATACCAAAAAAAAAAAAAAAGTACCACATACCTACGTACATTAAAGATTGGGGTGGAAAAATGCTAAACGCTTGATTTTACTGGTGTCTTCCCCAGTTCAGCAAATATATCATTTTGTCAAAGAAAAATTCCAAAAATTTTTTACTTTTCCATATCAACCATATCGCATTTGATAGTCCTTCAACCACAATGGAATTCTTTTATCTTTATGGTCTTTTAACGGTAAGACCTGTTGGTCCATCTTTCATTTCTCCATTTTCCAATATGTCTCCATTTTTTAAGTTTATGTATGTTTTTGTAAGAGTAGACTCACTTGATTTATTAGAATAAAATTCGGTTTTTACCTGCTTCGAATGACTTAAATTTTGGGTTGGAACATTGGATATTTTTTGCATATTGTCTCCTCATTTAATTACTTATCAAGCTAGGTCCATAAATAATAAAAAATAAAAAAAAATAAAAAACATAAAGAGTACACAGAAGCAGATGAACAGCAAACTCGAGAGTTGAAGATCAAGAAGAAGAGTACACAGAAAAGAGATAAAAACAAGCACCTCATCTCTAGTTTTTTTCTTTAGTAATTTGTTCTCCCTTACTAGTGCTATACTAGTATATACATGCTGTCAAATCAGCGCAAGTCTTCACGAGGCCACAAAGTCATCTCAAGAATTCCTACGGCATTTTCTAACGAAAAGATTCCCAATTAATGCCCTTACGCCTGCTTAATCAAGAAGCACGAAGACCGTGTTGAGATTAATTTATGTAATTGATTGAGTGATTGATTTGAATTGTTACGTGATTATTTTCTAATTTAGATATGAACATGATAATTAGATTTATTATAAGATTGTCAATTAGGTTTTAATTTGGTGTGATTGGGTTTTCTTTTATTGCTCTTCTCTACGTGTATTTTTTAACCCAATATTTTGTCATTTCAGTTTGTGAATGAGAATTATTTGAATCCCAAATCCCAAATTTTAAGTTGGTATCAGAGTCAATTATAGAGCCCTTAAATAATTTTTGTTCAGCACAAATAACAAAAAAACAAAAAACAAAGCACAAACACCAATTAATAGCAAAACATCCATCAAAATTACCATCCATCCTTCAAACCCACGCTAAGCAAATCGCCAAAAGAAACTTGCAAATCGCAAATCAAAACCCTTAAATTCTCAGAAAAAAAAAAATTTTTGTTTCTCCATGTTGAAGTTTTGTAAGTGAGACCTGTTTATTGAGTCTTTTTATTATATATAAGTTCTTTCGTTTACCAAACCAGACCTGGTTGAAAAAAAAAAAAAAAAAAAAAAAAGAAAAAAAGAAAAAAAGAAGGAAAAGAAAAGAAAAGAAAAGAAAACTCCATGTCCTGCGTCGGATCACTGCGAGTCTTTGTCTATACGAATCACAAATAATCAGTTGACTACTGAAATTTTGAAAACTACGCCACCATTTAGCGAGGAGTACCGAAGGCCCGTTTGGGAGGCTATCTCCGTATTTTTTTTTTTTTTTTTATCTTTTTCTTCAATTCAAATTATTTTTTACTATTTATATTTTCAAATATCTATAGTAAATTCAAATTTTAAAAGTTTTTAACTTTTTAATTTTAAATCTAAATGAAATTATTCTTGTATCAAAAGACTCACAACGATAGGACAAATAAAACAAGAACTATTTTGTATATTTTTTCTACATATATTTCAAATTTTTATACTATTTTCTGTATCATAACTCACATTTCTAACCAACTTTCAAAACTTTATTTCCACACCATCCAAATCTCCATCTCTAAATGTCCCCAAATGGGCCCTAAATGTCATGATGCTGCATTTTGCAGGCAAAGTCTTTGGCCCTTTATTTACGTGCTTTCCAATAGTCTTCTTATGGAATCCAACTAATGGATACTCAATTTTACCCCAAATTGGACGTGCGATAATTAAACTAGTCGTGTCCATCAGCCACAATGCATAATTTATTCTTTTCGTCATCATGAAATTTAATTGTGGTTGACAAACGCAGCTAATTTCGATAGTAGGAGCAAATGCATTATCCATAGGACATTGTAATGCGGTGCCCCCAGATTTGCATTTTCTTTGGTGCTGATCAGCATGAGCATTTTTTTCTACAGCTTGCCTAAGTTTTATTTATTTATTTGCATAACCCATCTCAACTTATTTTATCGGAAGCACTAATATTAGTTTCATATTTTTACACATCTTTCACAGCTCTTTGTATACAAATAATATTTATATAAATAATAGAATAGAGTTTTCCACGAAACAATTAAGATGACATGTGATGACTGTTAATGGAGTATTATTAGACCCTGGAATTGGCCCTTCTTATCGGTTCTATTGAGATCACAATAGTTCTCATTGGAGTTTTTCCTATTTATTCGTAATTAATTTGAGGATTCAACTCCTGGATATTGTATCTTTTTTAGTTAAAGGAAAAATTACGTTATAAATCCAAAAAAAAAAAAAAAAAAAAAAAAAAAAAAACTAATTCATACATGAAAGACCTCAAAACATAGGAAGACTTGTTTGACGAAATCAATTGATTCCATAAGTAAATTTGAATGAACTTTAGGAAGACAAGCATCTACTCGAGTTATGAAATCACAAAATCCAGCATACATATCTCTTTTTAGCAACATTTGTGTAATTGATCGAAATCAAGAGACATGTAATATCAAGACACACACTACATCATGAAGAAGCAATCTAGCAAACTAAAAACATAACCTCCGTACATTGAAGTGTGGGGAGGAAAAATAAAGTGTGGTGCAATTAATCATTTCGACAAAGAAAAGGTTCCAAAACTTTGTTTTCTATTCCACCCATATCGGATTTGATACGCTAATTTATTGGGATTTTTTGGTCTAGCTTCTAGCTTCGTGGTTATGATGATCTTTACGAATAATAACACAAATTCAGCTTTCCAATCTTGACATCACTGGCCGCTGCTAAGACCCTACGCAAGACCCGTTTTGCCTCCTCAACAATCCTTAATTTACGGGCTTAAGAGCATTTTAACGTAATGTTAAATTAGTATGCCAATGGTTAATTTTAAAATTTCGATAAAGAAAATGCTCTTCAATGGAATGTTATCTTTGATGTCAAATTCATCATATGTTAAACTTTATAACTCTGATGCCCTAAAAATTTATAAACTCGATTTACAAACTATTATTATGGATTTCCTTCATCTATACATTTCTAATGAATTATTTTGATGAATACCAAATTTCAAGATCATGAATGATGATATATATATGATCAATGTGGTGATGTCGATGATTTAACAATGTTGAGTTTATCCATTTAAGAGAGAAATATATATATATATATATATATATATACACAAATATATAATGTTATTCCCATTTTTCTTTTTAAATTGAAATTTTGTGAAAATATTATGTGTGAAAATTCATTATATAAATATAATAAATGAATAATCATAATTTTATGATTTGAAAAAGTGAATTTTATGTCATGCTAAGATTTATCTATTAAATTAAATTTAATAATCCTACTGTTATCTCAAAAAAAAAAAAAAAAAAGAAAGAAAGAAAGACATTTAAGGGGAGTGCTCGTGCACCCCCCCAACCAGTGGGTAAGGCAGTGGGCTTAGGCCCACTGCAAGAAAAAAAAAACAAAAACAAAAACAAAAAGGTTAAGGTGGGCAGAGGCCCATTGAGCCATGCAGGTAGGCAGTAAGCTGCCTGCCTGCTGCCAGTAAACTAGCACAAAAGGGTAATTTTTTTTTTTTTCTTTTCTTCATAAAATAGGTTGATCAAGAGGGAGGTTTTGAGAATTCAAAATCCAATCCCTAAACAAGCAAAACAATGATGACAAGACAAAGAAAAAAAAAGTTGATTACAATGTAAGATGATAAACTACTTGAATGACTACTCACTAAAACCGTTTTTGGGAAAAACCGTTGTGGTATGTTTCAAAAAAAAAAATTTTAATTTTTTGACCCTATCACGACGTTTTTTAGAAACCTCCATATATCACGACGTTTTTTAGAAACCTCCATATATCGAAGAATGGGGAGGAAAAATGTGTCACACTTTCAATGATGCACGGATTGGAAAAAAAAAAAAAAAATGCGTGGTGTCTTCCCCACTCAAGCAATTCATCATTTTGACAAAAGGTTCCAGATCTTTTTTTTCATTCCACCCATACAGTATTTGATACGCCTTTATTGGAAATCATGGTTATAATGATTTTTTAGAATAGCACAAATTCAGCCTTCCGATCATGGCATCGCTGGTCACTTCTAAGACTCTAGGCAAGACCCACCGTGCCTCATTAACAATCTTATTTTATGGACTTAAAAGTTGTTAAATTAAATTATAAAATTAAAGATAAAAAATAACAAAATAATCTTGTATCAGACAACTTGTCTTCTTGTAGTTGGATCCCAAGTTTTTGGGATGCTATACATTTGACTTGAGCATTCAAATCCGGTTTAATACTAGTAAAAACATCCCTGAACAAAGGTTCTAGTACCATGTCAAAGTGTCGAAGCATGTTCAAAAGTAAACTAAACCCCTAGACTGCCACGAAAAAATACCATCGGATTTTAATGTAGCACGATCTAATTCAAAATTTTCACCCAATTAAGCTGTGTCAATGATAAACTTTAGCATTTGGATAAAGAAAGTGTTTTCAACGGGGGTGCTATTTTGATGTGAAATTTGGCATATACTAAACTTTATAAAAAACTTTATCACAATTTATAGCCAATACTAAATTTAACATTTGATTCGTATTTATTAGCATCTTTACTTTTTTATATGATCATTAAAATTATTTTGTATTTTCAAATCATCTAAATATTAAAATTTCGCCTTAATTACGAGTTCTAAAGAATAATACTGATGATAAAAATTAAGTACATATAGTATGAAAAATAGCATTATACATGGAACATAAGGAAAAGATACTGTTATTTTTCACATTCTTTAGTAGTAATATAATTCCACACTTAACTTCACTATAAGATGAATAGTTCAAATCCTCCCACTATAAGATTTAAAAAAAAAAAAAAAGAAATATAAAAAAAAGATTTTTCTAACAAATATAAACAAATGGATTGAATATTGTCTCAACAAGCATGTAGCTAGAGCCAGGTTTGACAGACTCGACGCTTCTCTACAACAATGGGCTTCACTTTCACTTATGTTGTACAAAATAATAGTTGACCGGAGCTAACAAATTTCATGAATACTGACTACTAAGTAAATTATGTTACAAACTATACGAAACTATACGATTAAAAAAAAAAGAGGAGGGGGGGGGGGGGGGGGGGGGAGGCATAGATATATAGATATATATAGATATATATATATATATATATATATATATTTCAGCTGAAGCAAGATGTTGATTTTTATGACCACCATGAAAGTAAAGTGAGTTTGCATCTGCTGGAATGAGCGGAGCTAATCAATAGTCAATTGTTTAAGTGAGAATGTACTAAATGACAAAATGTTTAAAGGATCTTAATAATATATTTTAAATGGGAGTAAGTAAAATGAGAAAAATATAAGTTTTGACGGATAAAATTAAAAATAAAATAAAATAAAAATTTACTGGGAGGGAAAGCCTCTTCTTGATTACGGCTAGCTCCGCCTTGGCTACAATCGACCATTTCAATTACTATTTGTTTTTTGTTTTTGTTTTTTTGTTTTTTTGCTTTTGTTTTTGTTTTGTTTTGTTTTCGTTTTTGTTTTTGTTTTTGTTTTTTTTTTTTGTGTTTTTGTTTTTTGTTTTTTGTTTTTTTTAAAAAAATGCTCGTTAATGAAAATTGAAACTTGACGAAGCTGATCATTTATTGCTCTTTTGGATGGCAGAGACTCAACTTTTCAGTTATCTACGTTTGAAGCCAAGCTTATAGTTGTTAAATTGGAAATATACTCATCCATTGTTGGGTTTAATTACTTGCTACCATGTTTCTATTGCTGTAGATTTTCTATAGATTCAATTTTATTAATTGTTGGTTTTGTGATTTCAAGTAATTTTTGGGTTTTTTTCAGTAATCCGGTGATTAAACACCAAAAATTTGACGGATTATAAGTGGTTATTAATTCGTAACCAGTTGGTTACCAATCGATAACCCTGGAGGAGGTGATTACCTGTAACGTCTTGAAAATTTGTGATCTCCAATTTAATTAGGAATATAAATTATAAATTTATCATAAAGATTTTTTTTTTTATAATGGTAACAAGAAGATCATGAGAAATTAAAATGGGTGACTTCCCATTTATTCTAGAAATTGTTATGATTTTCATGTGTGATATGTGATCAAAAAATTTTTGTTATAAAATGAGATGAGTAAGATAAAAGAAATGGTCAATGCCAAGTTTTTTATTTTATTTTTTAAAATAATAATAATAATACGAAATCTAATAATAATAAATATAATATAATATATATGTATGTGTGTGTACACGTGTATGGCATTAAATTGCCACACAGGGAAAAGCCAGCCAGGCCTGTTGGGTCCAGCTATATATAGGCTGGACGGCCACGGCCAGGGGCAGCAGGCCGTGTGGCATCAGCCCAGAGAGAGAGAAGGTAAAAAAAAAGAAGAAGAAAAGAAAGAAAGAACAAATAATAATAAATAGAAGATAAATAGATTACCTGATGGAGAATTTATTGATGTGGAGATCTCTAAGAAAAGAAAACACTCTAAATAAATAAAAAATAAAATTTTAACCACTTCTTTATACTATCTATCTTGGGGAAGTGAACCACTATCTAAATTGTAATAATGAAACCTAGAAAATGTGAAAAACTTTTCATTTCCTACACTAGTTTCAGCTGATAATAATTACCCTAAAAATAATTACTTTTCAAATATTAAACCTTATTTTTAGTGTCTATAAAAGGGGTGCGGTTGTATGAACACCACTTTTGCTTCTTTACTCCTTCATTAAAATTAAGGATGGTAATACGGGTCGCGACACGACGACACGACACGAACACGACACGAATTTGATGGGTTCGGGTTGAGAAAAATTGGGGGCGGGTCGTGTCCGGGTTGGGAAAATTTGACACGAAAAAATTCGTGTCGTGTTCGTGTAGACCCGCAAAAATTCGTGTCAATTTCGTATCACTTTTCGTGTCAAGTTCGGGTCAATTTCGGGTTAAGTTCGTGTCAAGTTCGTGTCAAATTTAGTGTCAATTTCGGGTCAAGGTCGTGTAGCGGGTCAGTTTCGTGTCGCGGGTCAGTTTCGTGTCAATTACGGGTCAAGTTCGTGTCAAATTTCGTGTCAATTTCGGGTCAATTTCGGGTCAAGGTCGTGTAGCGGGTCAGTTTCGTGTCGCGGGTCAGTTTCGTGTCAATTTCGGGTCAAGTTCGTGTCAAATTTCGTGTCAATTTCGGGTCAAGGTCGTGTAGCGGGTCAGTTTCGTGTCGCGGGTCAGTTTCGTGTCGCGGGTCAAGTTCGTGTCGCGGGTCAAGTTCGTGTCGTGTTCGTGTCATCCCGTTACGAGTTCGTGTCGTGTTCGTGTCGTGTCGTCGTGTCGTGTTCGTGTCACGGGTCGTGTCGCGGGTTGTGGTAAAAAAAATTCGACACGACTCAAACACGACACGAACACGACACGAGATACGAATTGACACCCCTAATTAAAATAAAGCCTTTTCTCTTCCTTAATAGCTTGAGTTCGAATTTTAGCAAGTAAAAATACTAAGAAATCTCTTCCGTAACCTTCCTTCTCAACTTTCATATCATTAAGCTTCAAAAGAAGATCGTCACCTCATCCGTGGATTGTAACCTTGGTTGCCCATGATCACCTAATAGGTCCAACTAAAGACAAAATAGATTAGATATTATAAGTAATGATTTAATCACTTAATCATTTTAATAATAATGAATTATTTCAAAGAAATTCAAGAGAAATTAATTTAATGTTATCTCTCAACTAATTAATAATTAGTTAATTATCAACAAATTAATATTTAATTATATTAATCAATTATTATTTCACTAATTAATAATTAATTACTTATGAATCGATAATTTTTTAATAATTTCAAATGTTAGTTAATTAATAATTAATATTACTTGATTAATTATTAATCAAGTTAATTAATAATTACTTTGGTAAATAACGATTTAAATATGAGAAGTTAAGGTTTGATACCCTTTCAATCCTCATGTAAAGAGTGTAATAATTAAGTAACCGATTTATATATAAAAAAATGTATTTTCCTTAAGGATTAAAATATGTAAATTAAAAAAAGAATTAATTAATAACTAGAAACAAGAAGTTCTATAAGACACTTATTAAGAACAAAGAATAATTTTAAGAATCCACTCTAACCGTTAGGTGCGGGTCTAAATTAGGACACCAAAAAGACAAAAAAGTTGAGCCAGACATGAGTCATGAGAAATTTCAACTTCAAGATTTTCTGTAAGTATAGGTCCCACCTACAATGTGGATTGTATGTTGTTATGTTTGACATGTATTATGTACTTACGTGACTGTTATGGTATGTTGTCATTATTTCATGTTTAGTTACATGCTTTATGTGACGTGCCATATTTTATGTTCATTTTATGAATTAAGGACTCATGATCGAGTAACAAGTAAAAGATTAACATATGTCGTGCTAACCTCTATCAGAGAGAGGTCTTCATGAATGATTTTAAGTATGATCTTAGGTATTGACAGTTGGATCACTCTTCCATCTTCCCTAAATAAGGTCACACAAACCCAATACATACACAAGGGCCCATAAGTATGATAAGAATAAGCATATCAAGAATAATAAGTTAAGAATAAAAGGATAAACATAAATTGTCATGTATTTTCATTCATGCATTGTGGGATTTATGTCTGTATTTACCGAGTTTAATCTTACACGTTTTTGTGTTCCCACTATAGGTAATTCGGACAAGCACCCTATTATGTCCTTGGACTAGCAATGCGAATGGAGTGATATGTGAATATATAGTTAGGGAATGGATACCACGCGTAAAAGATTTCACAAAACGCTAACAGTCAGTTAAAAAAAGTTATTTTGAAGTTTAGTTTTAAATTCTGGTTTGAACTCTGTTAAGCATATAGAATAAACTAAGTATTTTGGATTTGTAACTTTATTATTATTATTGATGAACTACTAGAAATATTTTCTTAAATATTTATATCCCGCAATTTTGTTTTACTAAGTTTTATTTTAGTAAGTAAAAAGGAAAAAAAAATTTACCAAAATTTGGAGACTTAATAATCGGTTATTAAACGTGTCAAGTTTTAAATCTAAGTAGTGACAGTTATTTATAGTCTTGTAAGTACGGCCATCACATTACCGGTGGGTAACCCATATGGTTATATATATATATATATATGTGTGTGTGTGTCTGTGTGTGTATTATGTGTGTGTGTGTGTTCTTTGAATTATAGGACAGTTCAGTTTTAATCACAGTGGTACCACCTCATGCAATGAGAATCTAAAAAAAAATTTATTCTAATCGGGGCGACTAATTAAGGAAAAAAAAAACTAATTAATAGTACAATAACTTAAAATAAAAAGTAGTAATAGCCAAGTAACCCCTGTACTTGATCTTGGTAAATTTGGAGTTTTTTTTATTTTTTTAATTTTTAATTTTTAATTTTTAATTTTTAATTTTATTTTCCTTCTGGTCCGGAAAAGAAAGAAACAAAAAAGATCCAGGTTCTTACCTATCAACCATCTCAGCCGATCCAAAATTTTCATGTTTCACTTTTGTCATTTAATTGAGGATTAAAATGAGAAAATGAATCCTTGGGAGAAAAATATGATAAGATTATTGAGAGGCGAAACAAAAATCTAGATTAAGATTTAGAAAAAGAAAAGTCGACAAAAGACAATTCTTGATTGGGGTATTTTATTTATACTAAACTTCCAAATAATCACGAGCTGGAAATTCTACGGTGGGATGCTTCAACATAAGGGATCTAAGGACCACTTATCCCATCCGTAGGAAAATTAGATGATGTTTATCGTATGAATTTGGATATCATGAGAATTTGTTATCTTTATATCCATTTTATAAATATTCAACATGGATTGAATGTGATGTATGAGCATATTATTCTTATTCTCTTGAACAGTGTGATTCTATTGAAGAAATTTTCCCAAATAGCGTCCTCTCTACATTTTCTAAGAAGAAAAAGTTGAGATTATTACATGAAGATCGTAAGCTTCTAATACGTCAAGATTGATGCTTAGTAAAATATTGAGATTTTGTTATTCGAAGGATACATTAATCCAGTTTTTTTTTTTTAATTTTTAAATTTTAATTTTTTTTTGGGTACCGATCAAAAGATAATTGGTGTCCTATATACGCTCAGTTTAGCAGTGAATCAGTGACCAAGTTACATTTTCAGTTGAAATATGTGACGATTTCAACACATGCAAGGTAGATCAAAAAAAAAAAAAAAAAAAAAAAAAAAAAAAAAAAAAAACTCCTATAAATTTCGTTTGCAAAAAAAGAGAGGATATTTTGATAAATTTATTTTAGTTTGGATTCATTTGTCTTCTATGAAGGTTTGTTTCTTTTATTTTAATTTTTGGTTTGGTTTGGTTTGTTACTAAGGTTGGATTATGATTTTCTCTACTTTTTTTTTCTTGCTAATAAATTTAAGTGGCATCTTTAGTTCTTCCTCTTTATTTAAATACATGTGACATCATTTTGTGGACATGATATATATATATATATATATATGTAAATGTATATACACACATACAAACATTACTTTTTGACCTATTCAAAATAACTAAAACATCCACCAAGCCCCCTTCATATTTACAAGAGCCAGGTCAAGAGTTTGTCCTAACTCACACCAGCCAGTTAATCAAATCAAAACTCAAACTAATAAATTGTTTTCCATAAAAACACTAAACGTGCACCTCTAGCACCAGTTAAAAATCAGTATTTTAAACCAAAATTAACCACATGAAAACGCCAACATGGCATGTCCTACAAGTTGGACTGTAGATATTAAAATGAGGAATTTTCAGGGGGAGCAAATGAAAAGAAAAAAGAATTTAGAGGCAACTTTTATTGGGGGCAAAATTTTAAGCATTTTAATAGTTACAGATATAGTCTAACTATAATACAACACTTGATTCCATCAAAAGATATAAAATTCGAATCCCCGTACATCAATTAAAAAATAATAATAAGAATATTAAAGTTTAAGGAATTTTATGATCTGGGCCAGCTTAGCTTTCCCCGCGCACATGCGTATATAGACAAAGATAGATTATATAAAATATATGTGTATATATACACACACACAGAGACATTATAGAGGCTCAAACACTTTAAGCAAATGGTTCTGTACAAGTAATTAGCATACATTTTTTTTATTCAATTGCAACTAGTCCTTCTGATTAATTTTTTAATGTATTATATACATAGTCGTCTGCGTCTTTTGTTTTGTCTCTCTTCTTGTCTTTTTTTTTTTTTTTTTTTTTTTTTTTTTTTTGGGACAAATTTTAATTTGCGCCTGTTATTAGCATTTGAAATATCCGTCATTCGAGAGGAAAAATTCAATCTACAGAGCTGAGGAAGAGGATATCAACAGCAGAAAAGTTAATATTTACATTTGTAAGTTCTACTAATTTGATAGAAGTTGCTACTGACTAAATTGATTAATTTGTTCGTTCTAATATTTCTTTCAACACAGGAGGAGAGACGATAATTTTTTTTTTTTTTTTTCTAGTTTCTAGACTGAGTCAATTATGTTAATGAATTCTTCCAAATCAAGAGTACCCATATGAAGAAGAAGATGATGAAGAAGAAGAAGTGGAAGGAGGTGGAGGAGGACGAGACGAGGGAAACTAAGTGGAAAGTGGCGGTGATTGGCTGGAATAGTTTTGCAGTAATTCCACCTCTGACCACATAGGGTGTAGAATTCAAATCCATCGTCCCAATCCAAATTCAACTGTTAGAGGGGAAGGAGTATTCCAGCTTCACAAAGCACCAAACTCATTTGCATATCAGTAATATATTCTAGCTTCATGGAGAAAATATGGTCATATATTATGGTATGGAATATCGTCAATATCATCTGTTTATGTTGCTAGACTTTATATATCTTGCTATTTATCGGATAAAAGTCGAAGAAGGAATGACCGACATTAGCATATCCTTTTTGATTTGATTAACATCCTAATTACAATAGTATTATGGCTAATTACTAAGCTTAATTGTACTAATCACGTTTTTTGGGATTTAACTTTAGGTATTAAAGAGCCTGATCAACAGCGAGATCAAAGGACAGAATCCTCTCTTACTGCAATATCAATGGTACACCTTCATCAAATAATTAAACTTACAAGTTTATGCATGCTCTAATTTAAAAACCTTGAGTTAAATACCTGGAAAGTAAAGATATATAAATGTTAAAACTGAAAAGGAAAACAAGTACTGCTTTATTAAAAAAACAGCAGTTTTAATCTGAGGGAATTTTTTTTTTTGTACCATACAATTTGTGAGAAACTTTGACTTTGTAAAAAAGAGATTATTACCATGGGAGCAAAAATTAAATAGTATTTTTATGATAAATAATTTAAAAAAAATAGTAAATTAAAAAAAAAGTATTACTAGTAAATAACAGTACATAGCAAGTTTACTAGGTAATAAATTATTAATTATCTACTTTTAGTATTGTTTGCATGATAAATTTTCTATTTACTTCAAAATTTAAAGTCATGTTCTCAAAAATTTTTTTTTTTAAGTTTCGCAATAAAAATGTTTTTATTGCTATTGCCACATTAATATTTAGTATTAAATTTCAAGAGTGTGTGCATTTATATATATGTAAATATTATAAATTGAGGTAGTTGTTGTCTCGTTGAATAGTTTTGGTATTGTTAGGTATAAACATTTTTATAAGAATATATAAAAATAAGGGTTGTTCTAAATACACACCGCACTTGACTTTTGACACATTCCTATTAATTTAAATAAATAATTACAAGAAAACCCTCAAATAAAATGGCAAAAAAAAAAAAAGACAATTACTATAGACTCATTTACATAATTCTATTTTACTATATATAAACAAAACTCAATGGCTTTTTATTTTAATCATACACCTACATCAGATATATCCAAATCCAAATAAACATCCTATAGATTGTTAGTTGAAATCTACAACAAAATCATATTCTTCGCTTTTCAATTACTATTTCAAAAATTTATGGAGTCAAAATTTTTCATTCCTACTCAAAGTGACCAGTTCTTTTTGATGTATTTCTTTTTTCTTTCTTGCCTTTTTTTTTTTTTAAAACAGTTTTGGCGTTTTTGTTTTGTTTGCTTCTGAAATAATTTTACCATTTTCTTTGTTCACGATTTTTTTAATTGAATTTCCTTTCTAAAAAAAGGGTAAGAAAAACAATTTGTTTGTTTTTAAATACACCTATATTTTTTTAATGTACAACTTTCTTAAATATGCTACTAAAGGTTAGACATGTATAATAACAAAATTCTGATTCAATTTCTTAAGTCAACTGTGTGTTTTATATATGAAAAAAGATTCAGACATGAAGTTCCAATAAAAAAGAGAGAGAGAGATAGTTAGTGAAATGGGCTTATTAATGTTAATAAATACAAAATGAGGGGTGTGAAAAGATATTTTTAAGTGATGAAATATTATCCATTCCATCAAAACAGGTAGGGGTGATTATGGAATTGCAAGGGGTCTGTGATAAGTAAATTAAACATTCTAAAATAAAGAGGGATGCGTATTTAGAAGGGGTGCATGCCAATGAAATCACCCTAAAAGCAATATTATTGAACAATTTTGAGGGTGCACTGATTGACATAAAATGAATGGTGTCATGATAGACTGAGCGATTAAGGTAGGTTTCCAGTTTGGCCACCTCTTTCTGTAAATGTGAAACATAATACAAATTCAAATCATCTTGTCCATTTCAAGTTCTAAACCAGCAAAGAATTAAAGTATACGTACAGAAAATAAAATATCAAGAAAAAATAAATAATTCATGAATTATAAAGTTAAAAAAATAGAAATCTTCCCCTTCAAATTTAGCAAATGTGAAAAAAATAAAATGATAATTAGCCAACCTTCGCTCCATTTTATTCCAGATCATAGCCAACGGTGTTGTGTACGGGTAATGATGTGACATTTAAAAAAACTGGTGAAATTAAGCAATTGTTGTCCAAATTAATGTATATAAACTATTATATATGTCAATACGATATCATGTATGCATGTATAAAAACCACATCCTTATCCAAAATGTTGTCCAATTTTTGAAATGATCAAATCTTATGGTCAACATTTCTTGCTGCAGAAACAAGTTTGGTGGAATGCAATAGTCACAAGATAATAAGGTTTTTTTGTTTTTTGTTTTTTTATTTTATTTTATTTTTATTTTTATAATTCTAACCAAAGGAAAACTGACATTAAAAGTGATGGACAAGGAGATGTTAACCGGAAAAGTTGTTATAATATGACTTTTTATTTCTCCTGATCAAAGTAAATTCGTTTTCTTTTCTTTTTCTTTTTTCCTTTTTAAAGACAAATCAAATTGGAATAAAATTACACTACACAAGCTTGCAAAAACTACTGTCTCTCTCTGTGTGACGAGATAGATAATTCTTCCGTTACATTCGTAATATTGGCGAATACAAGTAATTTTATGATTTATTTTCGTGTTTTTTTTTTTCCTTCTATTACTTGAACTATGATTGACTCCATAAAATTTACATCGTGTATTATTATTGAGGAAAATTAAATTTGTCATTTTCAACATCCTTATATTTTTTTCTCCTACACCATATTTTGAATAAAATATATGACACATATATATTTTTTTAATTCATCTGTCTTGAGTATATGATATATATATATATATATATATATATATATATATATTTTAAATTCATCTGTCTTGAGTCGATTACAATAGATGGTTAATGACAATCAACCAGAGAAAAAATATATGTATCAACTCCATTTTCCATCATGATATCACCAAATCCAGAGCCTTCCTACTCTCTTTTTGTTACACGAGGCACCGGAGGTGGGGTCCCTAGAAAGCGATCAATAGTAAATATATATAAAATATATGCATTTATACGTAGAAATGAAACTTTTGATTCAAGGAACGTGATCGGATGAGAACAAACGAGGTGGGACCAATATCAAGCCCTTACTTTAGTCATAGTAATAAGCCAATAATAGGCAGCACACACACTTTACAAATTTCACTAATATATTTCTTAAAAAAGCAACAAATAAATTTAAAAATAATTTGGGATTTCTGAAAATAATGTTTTTGAAATTGGATTAAAAATATATGTTTAAGAGAAAAACTTTTAGAAAGTTTTGTGATATAAAAAATACCATAAAAACTTATAATTTTTTTGAAAAAAATATACAAAATGGATTTTATCATACTATTTTCGTTGTTACGAGTATTTTAACATAAAAATTATCTTATCTCGATTTAAAATGAGAGAGTTATGGACTTTTAAAATTGATTTTTTTTAAATGAAAAAGAGAAAAAATTTGATGTAAAATTGAGATTTTTAAATCCAGATGGTATTTTGTTAACTCGAGTTTATTGCCCTAGACGAATAGAGCACACTAAGATTTTTTTTTTTTCCTGAAGGGGAATTTATTATTGTTGATTGAGAAAATAATATAAACTTTTTTTTTAGTTACATAAAGTATGCTTTAGTTTTTATATCAAAAAAGAAACAAAAAAAATTGTTGTAAAAATAAAAATTTTACCATGGGTACGACACCATTTTGTTTTTACGACCCGAAAATCGCCACCACCCACCGGTATCCACTATGTAGGCAGCACAGTTTCTCTTAGACAGTCTCTCCAACAAGCTCTACCTCCAGCTCTACGGTCCTTTCCAGTGGAAAGTTTCAGCGCGCAACCACGGTCTTCGCCATCTTGCTTTGAATCCGATTCCAAGTTCCGGTTTTCCACCTTCTTCTTCGCCGGTCTCTTATGCTATTCATAGCCAAACAGAGCTAAATTATCACCACCGCCGCCGCCGCCGCCGCCGCCCCCCTCAGCTTGTCCCACCGGTCTACTGACGCGTAGCTCCGATTGCTTCTTTGATTTCTGTGAGGTTTTCATTTAACGAGACGATTTAATGACAGGAAGTACTCGTAATAAGCCATCAAATGTTTCTAATGTGCAAGCTAAGAATGCGACCAAAAAAGATAAGCATGTCCCGGGGTTACCTGATAAGGTTTTGTTGCTCATCTATTTGCCTCCGTTGTCTATAACTGTCTGCTGAAATGTTGATCTTTCTCGGATCTGGCTTTCCTTTTTTAACTTTTTGCATAACTATATCTCTAACGTACATGCGGGTCCTTTGTACCCATAACTAGTACTCATATGCATGTTAGGAATTAGGCGCCTTCTAATCTAAGGACACCGAGAACAGATAATTGCTAAAGAAATTAAAAGTAAGAGGGACACTAAATTTTTTTACAGGTTCGCCCAAATTAGAGACTACGTCCTATTTCTATTGTTGCGGATTGCCCTATGATGATGATGAAGAAGATTGCAGATTACAAGAGAAATCACTCACACAAACTCTCAATTGTGTTTCTCAATCTCTCTCAATCTCTCTCAATATTTGAAACCCACCCAAATTGAGTTCTCTCAATAATAATGCCTAGCCCTAGTCCCGTTCTTTCTTTTAAAAACACGCAAAAGAGAAGAAAAGCACATCTTTCCCCAAAAAAAAGAAAAAAGCGACCTAGCGCTGCTGCGCCAACAACAGGCATGCAGCCCCAAATGCTCTGCGTCTCAGCGCTGCAGTGCCGAAACCTGGCACTGCAGCACTACGAATCTAACTCCGCTTCAGAGTTCGTCGCATTGGAGCTGCAGCATCCTCTGGCTAGCACTGCAGTGCTGACTCGCTGCCTTGGTGGCGCTGCGGCGCCCAAGAGCCGGCGGTGCTGTGATGCCCGACCTCCTCCTCCTCCTCATTATTATTATTTTTAATATTGCTAGGCTGATGGATTCATCTTCACACTTAACAGTGCATGCTTGTTTGGTGAGATTAAAAAATGTTAAAAAAATTTTTGAACCAAACTTTTGGATGCTTGTTTGTCATTAGATAGTTTCGTGTTACACAACTGTTGGAGTATAAGCATTAGAATGTTACAAGATTTCACACTTAACAGTGCATGCTTGTTTGGTGGGATTAAAAAATATTAAAAAAAATTTTTGAACCAAACTTTTGGATGAACTGTTGCATTTTAATGTTCATTCATATTAAATGTTAGTATTCAAATGTATAAATTTTGAATGTGTATTCAAATAAAATCTGTCGTTAGATAGTTTTTGGGAAACATAACATTTGATTAGTGTAAAAGTACAAAAATGAATATGCTGCAGATTTTTAAAAGGTGAAAATTTGAGATTTGCATTTGAGTTGAATTCTTGTGAAATCTTGTAACATTCTAATGCTTATACTCCAACAGTTGTGCAACACCAAACATACATTGAATTCCAATACAACAATGAACTAGTCTAGTAGTTTCAAACCATTGAAATATACAGGCAACATGAACTACTCCCCTTGATTTATCCATCATCTTTTATATTGATCACTGTTTGCAGAAGGTAAAAGACATACAATATAACGAGGAGCTGCAACAATTTATAGAAGCAACGGAATGTATTAACAAGTTTCTGGTTACTGTTTTAACTCACTCCTTTCTTTCTTTCTTCTCCCAATGTGAGTCTGTTTGAAAATATGCTTCTAGCTATATGTTGATATTCGATATTGACTTTTTGCAGGAGAAAGTACCAAAGAGCGAGATCAAGTATAAAGATGTAGCAGATCAGATAAAAAGACTTAATTGTAATCTTACCAGTTATCTGGTTTGTATTAAATTTTCGCATTCCGTGAGTTTGTTTTCTTAGTTGACTTACATTATCATATAACTAGTCATGAAAAATTTTTAGTTAAATCAGAAAGAGGAAGAAGACAAGGAAAAATCGGGTACTTCGGAATGTTCATCTGATCAAGGTAACAAAATTGTTGAGGGACAAAACTACAGCACTATTTATGGGGGAACTGATAAAGGTAACAAAATTGGTTGTTGTCGAATGCCTTTAGAAAGCATTAGTTGTCACAATGTGCATACTTGTATTGTCGTATCTATATTTAACCATCCGAATATCATCAGATATTGTGGTGTATATGTGATGACAAAAATTTTTTTTTCTTTCGTTCTTGTTATGTAGTGCTTGGTACATTGGATGATCTGGTGAAAATGATCAAGGGCATGTTATGTGTGCCAGTAAATGACCCCCGATACCCGCTGAAGGAAATTGTGGAAAAGGTGCCTCAATTTATCGACACAAATGGCCGCCCCTCGCATCTGTTAGTGAAATTGATGTGGTTAGTGGAATGTTATTTCACAGAATGAGAATTAATCTCTACGGTAATATTCAGTTGATATACATAATTAGGCTTGTTAGGCAGGTATATTTCTGTTGGGAATTGCTTATTTTAGCTTGATAAAAAAAATCTTGAACAGGTTAGGGTGTTGATGTGGTTGAGGTTTACATTTGTAATATAATTTAGCAAGACGCTCATAATACAATTGTTGTTTCGAATTAGAAGTTCTGACCATTAATATTTTCTTGTACCGCCCCCCCCCCCCCCCCCCCCCCTATTAAAAACAGACAGAAAAAGAGGAAATCTCATTATTAGTCTCACTAATGCAGTTTTTTCTTTTCTTTTCTTTTTTTTTAATGCCTTCTAATTTCAGGATTACATCTTTATATCGTCCTGGCTATAACTAATCTTTAATATTGGTATATATTCCACAGGGAAATTCTTTTCCAGGTTTTTCATTTACATGATCATGGTAAAAGTCACGGACGCTTGAACCCTAAAAGCATTTTAATTTGTGAGGAAGGCAGCAGAAAAAAAAGGCAGAAAGGACTTTATTTATGTGCAAAGCTAAGTCCGGATAGTCCTGGCAAGTGCTCTCATTTCCCTGCCAAAAGCCCTACATATGCATATATACTGATGTTATCCAACTAGTTTTCTTTTATTAACATTGCAATATATGAAAAATCGAATTTTTTACTCGGTTTAAAAAGAATTTATGAAGGTTTGAAAAATGCCATTTTTTTTTACTACGTATTGACCTTCTGTGGTCCATGTAGGGGAAATATGACGATTCCTTAAAAAAAAATATATATATATATATATCTTTCATCTAATGTGCTGCATCTAACAATGATTACTTTGTGTCGTTAAATGCACTTTCACATTCTTATTCATTTTTGGCTTGTTCTACAAGTTGCCAATGTCACGTTCTATCCATAAAACAGATTTGTATCAAAAGAAGGTTACATGTACTTAAAAAGTTATCAAACAAAGATTAAATATGTGATATTAAAAACCTAGCTAATAGTATGTTTCAAAATTCTAAATTTATCAAACACTCTATCAAATAATGTTGCACAATTTTACCCCATCTCTCTGTAACTTGATGCATGTGTTTGTGCATCCAGAAAGTTTGATTATATGCTATAGATTATCTCTTCAAAGTTCATCAAAATCAGAGATTTATATGACTAAGTTGAGCTATAGATGAAGGCATGCTTAAATCTGATAGCCTGTTTTATATGATCGTGGCATGGTACACATTGACATGTATGTTTAGAATATTGTTACCTTCGGTGTGCTAGAGGATTGTTTGTGATATTTGGGTGCAGGACCGGCCTGTTGAACAGGCTCTTATTTCCCGGGATACAAATATTATACTGATTTGAAAAGATACTTGGTGGCGAATTCCTTGAGCCTCGGTGAAAAACAAGTTTCCATGATGGTTTTGGAAACAGTTGGGGAAGGAGCAAGTTTCCATGATTGTTATAGTAAAACCATTATGGAAAAGTAGGGTTTTCACAATGGTCTATGGAAACCGTCTTGGAAACTTACTTTTCCATGGCGGGGTCAAAACATCCATTGTGGAAACTTGCTTTTCCATGATGATTTTGGTATACTATGTCAATGTTGTGTATTTGGACGGACTTTAGATGATGGTTTTTACGAAGATGTCGTCTAAAAGTCTGTTGTTTATTCCCATTTTTGTAGTAGTATATTTCCAAAAGCTAATTCAAGGATAAAAAGCATCCAATCCACATATGAACATTATATATATACATATATAAGAACTCAATAACTTGACGAAATGAGACAAATTCAACTTCTAACACAAAAAACATAAATATAAAAAAATAACAAAATATAAACATTTATCAAAATCATATCGGAAACTTAACTAATATTTTATAAATATCTATTATCTATTATCTATTATCAACAACCGTAACCTAACCTAGACTAAACTAAAAAGTTATACAACCGTTTTATTTAAACTTCACTTCCCATTACTCCCTTTCAGACTCATATGCTTTGTGGAATTGACTTTAGGTAGTGACATTTCGGAATGGCAAGCACCTGAACAGCATAAGGATCCCAGAGTCCGAACATCTAGTGCAGACATTTATAGTTTGGGAGCAATTTTCTATTATTGCTTCACTGGTGAGCGTCTATCGGATAGGTGGAAAACAGTGGGGAACTCATCATCATTCGTAGATTTTCCTGAAGCTGATCATCTTTTATCATGTTCACTAATTAAAGAGCCTAATTTGAGGTAAGTTATTTTTTTTTCCTTTAACATGAATTATATACGGGGGAAAAGATTTTTTTTTTTTTTTTTTTGGTAGATAAATTAAGTAAAGCATAGCTAGTTACAAAGCCATGCTTCCTCTTGCGTCTAATTTGGACCTTTCCCAGAGATCAATCCACTAAATTACCAAAAGAAAATCGTAGAGAAACTTTTATCTTTCTCCCACTTTCTACCAAGACAGCCAGAAAGAAATCCCCAGAAGCACCCCTTGTTTACAATAATTTCCCACGCTCAATTCTACCAAGAAGAGGTATACAAGTTATGCCCTATAAATTTCAAACCAAACCTGCTATTTATAAAGTACTCAGATATAAATCCTTTCTTTGTTTATAAAGCACTCTCTAAATTTAATATGCTACCTCATCAAACAGATTCTGATTTTGATTCTATCTTGCTATCCAGTCATACTCATATTAGTGAACCCATTATCTCTACACTCATTTTTAAAACTATTTAGTTATGACTTGTTACGTTCTTGTACTAATTAAGAGGGATATGACGAACAATGAAGAGTGATTTGCTTGCATATATTTCCAAATTAAACCCTTGTTTCCATTATTTTTAATGTAAATTCTATTTCAAAATCTTGGTAGGCCACAAGCAATCAAGTTGTTGTGCCACCCTCTGTTCTGGAGTGCTGAAAAGAGACTTTCATTTCTTCGGCGCACTAGTGAGAGAGCAAGTCATCGTCTGCGCTATGATCTTTGGCACTTGATCTTTAAGAACCAAAACCATCAGGTTCAATCTTGGCATGCAGAGATTAAGGATCGAATCGTAATGGATTACATTAGCAGAAGGCAAGCGAAGTGTCAGTATGACTATAGCAGTATTCGAGACTTGGTACGATTAGTTCGAAACATGTTGGCTCATTATGACCGACTTCCAGAAAATGTTAAGGTAACTAGTTATACTAAAATATGTATGAATGTTTTATGCTTATAATTTTGCACCATTTTTTATATTAACTTCTTTTGGTCGTGACTACTTCAGAATTCTGTTGGAAAGCGAAGCAAAGACATTGACAACTTCTTTGCAAGTCGATATCCAAATCTGCTTATCGAAGTGTACAAAGCTGTACACAAACCCTCCTCTGAAGAATACAAATTCTTTGGCCGATTCTTCAAATTCAAAAGACTATGGCTCTCTATCTTTTGTCAACGATAGACATGAAAACTATGTGATAGTTTCTTATGCAAGAGCATTTCTTATTTGTCGTTTGAGTCTTTATTTGCATCATTCCGTTGTAATGTTACCAAACAACTTGTTGTTTGTGCCTAAAGTTTTTACTTTTTTGTGGTCGTTTGTCAATCTATTAGGCATGTTTCTTTTTTTTTTTTTTTTTCTTCAGCTTAGATTTTCACGCTAGCTTTCCGCTTGTGGTAATTATGTACTCTTTTTTCCTTTTAGGATTTTTCCTAATGGATTTTGGCTAAAGGGGCTTTTAACGAGGCATAATTGAAACTTGTTCACAAGATGAAAGTTCTGACTTGATTCTATGAGACTGGCTTCCAGCTTTTGTATTAGGATTTTTCCAGTTATATATTTTGCTTTCCTTAAGTCTGTTTGCTCTTCCACATTTCTTTATTGACTGTATTGTATTTTTATTTCCAGTTATATATTTTGCTTTCCTCAAGTCTGTTTGCTTTTCCCCATTTCTTTATCAACTGTATTGATTTTTTATTTAATCATAAATAATAATGAGTTGGAGATTTCGTAGACGATGTTACCAATCTAATTGAGATGTACTTGAAATCTCTAATATAAATTAATCTCCCCTCTTTTAACTTAAAAATTATTAGCATGTTTCATTAATTGTTTTGTTTAGGACAACAGCTACAGTTAGTAAAATAGGACTTGAAAGCTTCTCTCTTTGGGTTCGTACAGATTTTAGAAAAATGGTCAGGTACACACTTACGTCGTAATCATGTTTTTTACGTTCTTAATCATGATTATTCTTAACTGACATTCGTCTTAGTTTACTGGTCTTGAATTAGTGCACTAAACTTTTGGAAGGTGGGCACGGGTGTGAAGTAAAGTTGCTAGTAAATATCAACATAATCTGTTATATTACTAGTTGTCTCCTCTCAATTCTCATCATTTACATCTAAAAATAAAAAAAAAAAAAATCATGAAACCTCTCTAGTCTCCTGTATAAAACTATATGGTTCAAATAAAGTTCTATTCGCTCCTCGTTTAAATGTCTGGTGTCTATGTGTCGTTTGAGTTCATTACCTGCAGCTTTGATTAATACCATTTCGTGTTCATGAGTTTTTACGCATTGTTGTCGTTACTTATTGATGTCGTTTATATGTCGATCTCCTTGTTTAATTCGTTGACAATTTATGTAATTTAATATCTTGTAGTTTCCTAGTTAATGTCGTGTTCATATTCTTGCCGTTTCGAGGAAACTTGATGTTGTTTTTGGGTTTTGTTGTCTTTTCTCCTTTCTGATTGAGTAGATCTTGATGTTGTTTTAGAGTCTGTTTCCCTATTTATGTTAATTGTGTGTTTCTTTTAGTATCTCGATTTGCGAATGTCGTTTTTTGCTAGGTCATGTGTTTTTAGAGGTCGTAGTAGCTAATTACTTGTTGTCCGTTTTTTTTGTCTTTCCAATTTGTTGCCTTCACTTAATGTCCTTTCTAGTTCTATGATAGTGTGTTTTTTTGAGTTGTGTCGGTAGCCTCTCCCTCATAGTTTTGGGTTCTTAAAATTTGATAATGTTAGGACATTCAGTTTATATGTTAATATCATTGCTTCAGCACATAGAATTATAAAATATATAGCATGTTTGGTCCTTGTACTTTAATTAATTTTAATGTTATATCTATCTTTTATCATCAATATCTTAAAGTTTTGAATTCGTAGAAATCAAATTTAGTATTTAATTAGTTAAAAATGACACAATTATAATGATTGGATGAAAAAAGATTGAGATATCTGTCAATAAAAATCAAATGTCAAATTATTCTGATTATTTTTTGAAGAAAAATTGTCATCAAATTTACTATATAATATATTTGACATTAAAAATAGTACTTTATTAAGAGTATCTTTTCCAATCAAATGTTAAAATTTACTTGCATGTTAGTTTAATATTCTAACGAGGATGTTAGAATTTGCACAAAAAACCATCTGAGTTTTTATATTATGACGAAGTATTTTATTTTATTTTATTTTTTCAATGATGTTGACATATTTTAGCATCAAAGGAAAAGAACAAAAGCAAGTAGACCATTCAACGTGCAATATACAGGGAAAAGACGCAGGAATAACAAAATAAATGATTTAAAAACCGAGTTTAAAAACAATGGATAGGGATGATAACGGGGTGGGACGGAGTAGGGGAATCCTTTCCCGTCCTCATTCCCGCACCCCAAAACCATCCTCTTCCCTGTTCCCACATAAATATAAGCACGGTTGGGGACCGGGATTCCCTGTTGGGGGTGTTTCTCCCATACCTGCCCCATTCTCATTTTTTGTAACTATGTATTTAGCTAAAAAAAAAAATTTCCTCTTTTTGGTTGAGGAAAAAATAAATATGCTTGAATAACAAAAATAAAAATAGCATATTAATAGTCTCTCAGTATTGGATAGATAGTTCAATTTTTTTTAATAAGATACTAATAATTTTTAAAGATAATTATTTATAATATTGAACATAAATATATAAGTATATATAAATAAATAGATCACATGTATATGGAAAATTTTTTTAATTCTAGAATTTTTTTAAAATTATCTAAATAAAGTTTTTCGATAAGTCAAGATTTTTTTAAAGTTTATTATTTTTCATAATTTTATAAGAGATGAATATTGAAAAGATCAGTCAACTACAATGTTTCATGAGACCTAAAATTAGGATGATTTTTTTTAGAAGTGTGTACATTTTTAAAAAAAATTGTGTGTCTTCAAATTTGTAGTGTTAAAATGGTGATTTTGATGTGAAGTTAGAAAAATAGGTTAGATCTTTTTAATCCAATTTTTATTTAATTAAACAAGAAATTTTAAACTTTAAAATTAGGTGATTTTAAAAGAGATTAAATTATTTGATTTAAATTCTATTAAGTAAAATAGAATTACTTTTGAGATTTAAAATACACTATAATCTTATAGCCCTACCTGGTGCTTGGAAGGCAAATATGGAGCAAGATGTTAAAAGGCAGTGTGAGATACCATTACGCAATTTATTTTGCATAATGATTATTTTAAAAGTTATTATTATCATGTTTTGAGAATATATATATATTTTACATGTAAGGTCATATAAATTTCTTTTTTTCTGAAGATATGATAGGTATGCGACAAAATTTTTCATGATAAGTTATAAAAAAAAAAAAAACATATTAGGAATTTTCGAGTACCCAAGTCTAAGTAATTGTAGGTAATTATAAGTAAATATTAAGTTAAAGCAGTAATATAATGGCTTACGTAAATGGGTCGTTGTACTTAATCTATTGCTGTTGAATTAGTGAACTAAACTTTTGGAAGGTGGGGATGGGTGTGGAACAAAATTGCTAGTACATGCCAACCCAAGTAATCTGTAATACTAGTTTTTTGCTCCGAATATGTAGTACTAGTTGTCTCCTCTCATCATTTACATTAATAGTTTTAAAAAAATATATCATAAAACCTCTCCAGTGCCCTATAAAACTCTAAGGTTCAATCCAAAATAATTAAAGAGTAAGTCGCTCCTCGTTGAAATGTCTCGTGTGCAAGTGTTGTTTTAGAGTTTATTATTGTTTCCTGTAGCTTTGTCGTTTTTGTTTCGATTAATATCCTTTTGTTTACGGATATTTATGTTGGTGTACGGTTCGATCTCTTCTTTAATCTGTTTCCTATTGATGTAATTTAATGTATATGTAATTTCCAAGTTATTGGCGTAGTCAAATTGATGCCGTTTGGAGGATTCTTAATGTCGTTTTTATGTTTTGTTGTTTTTTCCGTTCTGATTTAATTTGTTCACAGATATTGATGTCGTTTTAAATTTTGTCCCCTATTTTTTCTTTTTCTTTGTTCTTTTTTTTTTTTTTTTTTTTTTTTTAAAGAATTATGATTCACGGGTGTCGTTTTTTCAAGGTAAATAAGGTAATGCGTGTTTTTTAAGAGGTCATTGTAGTTGAATATTACTTAGTTATCGTTTTATGTCTTCTCAATTTACTGTCGTTTTCGCTTAATGTCGTTTCTACGTTGATTTTATTTTATTTTTTAGCTGTTGGTATGCCCTCCGTGGTAGTTTGGGTTGTTGAAATTTAATCGTAAAAGTAACTGTAGGGAAAAAAAAAAAAAAAACCATCAGACATTATTAAGATATTTTGGCATCAAAGAAAAAAAGAGTGAGTAGACCATTAAATATATTCTCAAAAACATGGAAAGACCATAGTTACTTATATTATTTAATAATAATTTCACACTTGACTTAAGTATAAAATATATAGTTTGAATCTCTCTATCTTTAAATTAAACAACAACAACAAAAAGGAAAAAACCCATTAAAATAGAGGAGAGGAGCAGGATTTTTTTTTTCTTTTAAGGATAGTTTTTTTTTTAGGTGCTTGAAAACAATGAATAACAAAAGTAGTGTTGTTATATATATTCTTAATAATTCAGATTCTTTTTTTTTTTTACCCACTCAGAAATAACTTCGTTTTTGTGGAAAGACACAAAATAAAGAAAGGGCATGGTAAATTTTAACTCTTTACATTTAAATATAAAATTTTCTATTAGCTAGACTCCCATTTTACACTAAAATTGTATATATATATATATATATATATATATATATATATATATATATATCAGCTCTTATATATACACTTCATAAAATTCTCAGTTAAATGGTCATTTTCCCATTTTTTTAGTTTAAAAGTTTACTTATCAAATAACTGCAATTTTATCGAAATTGATAAAGTTGTTTAAATTAGTAATGGAAACACTTCTGTCGGCCTCACTGTTTTGATACTTCACCGGATTTAGGCATCCGCAAATTGCCTCCCAGAATTTTTTAATTTGGCGAATTAATCACCATTTTTTTTAGTCACCCATTTAAACGATATTATCAAAATGGACTGATTTAGTCCGAGTATTTTTGATCATTTATGTAAAAAATGCTTTTTGACAGAAGTTGTGCTATAAAATAAATACAAAATAACATAAAAAAAATAAACTGCAGTATTACATAAGTAAAAAAGAGACACCAAAAAAAAAAAAAAAAAATATATATATATATATATATAGAGAGAGAGAGAGAGAGAGAGAGAGGATTCAATATTATTCATCTCCTTATCGTGTGTTGTTGTATATGCTTACAAGTTATCTCAACTTGCCCCCCGATTTTTTTAAGTGATTATTGGACCCAATCACCTAAATAGAAGTGTCCAAAACAATCATTATTAGCACAAAAAAAAAAAAAAAAAAAAGAGCAGTCCAAAACAATCATTTAGTCTCTACCAATGAACTAACCAAATGGCGATTTAGGGTCTATTTGTCACTTCAACTCCCATTCACGTAAAGGAGTTTATATATATATATATATTGAAAATGGGTGAATGTTTAGAAATGTATGTTTGGTTAAAAAATAAATTATGATAGTTTAATAGTTTAAAAACTTAAAATGTGTTTGGAAAAAAAAATAGTAATATATGAATCTTTTTTCGTAGATCTCGTCGTTGTGAGCATTTTTCTTGTTTACCCATCCCGTTTAATTACATGTTATTTTCATATTAAAAAAAACTATACATGGTAGTTTATAATACATATGATTTTAAGTATTGAACTTTAAAATATTTGAGATAAGAAAAATTAAATACTATAATTTTAATTTAGTTTAACTTAAAGTCTCATATATATATGTATATGCATTTTAATTTTTAATTTTAATTTTATATGATAAAGAAAGATAATCGGGTAAATCACGTACCCCTAACTTGTGACGGACACTACAAGAATTATGACTTTAAGAGACCAAATTTTTTGATACCAAAAAAAATTTGGTAACAGAAAATATACTTTCCGTTACCAAATTTTGGTATCAGAAAGATATGGACATTTTGTTACCAACTTTGGTAGCAGAAACAAGACAATCCGCTACCAAATTTTTTTGGTAACAAATGACATGGCGGAGTTTGAATTTTGGCTCCCGCCGAAAACATTTTGCTACCAAATTACTATTCGGTAACAAAATGTTAACATTCCACTACCAAAATTTGGTAGCAAATTATAAACTTTTGCTACCAAAATTATTTTGGTAGCAAAAACATTGGCGGGAAGCTGAAATTTTTCGCGCTCAACTCATTTGCTACCAAATTTTTTTTGGTAGCAAATAGTACATTTTGCTACCAAAGTTTGGAAGTAGAATATCAGTTTCTGTCATCAAATTTTGGTAGCTAAATATCTCTTTTTACTACCAAACATATTTTGGTAGTAATAATTTTCCCCCAAGGTCATCTGCTACCAAATTTCTTTTGGTAACAAATTATGATATTTTGCTACCAAATCCAAATTTGGTAGCAAAAAACATGTTTTTGACAACCAAATTAATATTTGGTAACAAAATATATGCTTTTTCGCTACCAAATTTTGGTGACCTAAAACAAGAATCCGTTACCAAATTAATATTTTGGTAGCGGAAAGCCATCTTTTGCTACCAAAAGTTACATTTGGTAGCAAATCTTCAAAAAAGTTTATAATTTCATATTTTAGACTTGTAATTTTTTTTAACTTTTTGTTTATAGTTTTTCATGAATAGGTTTGATACAAAGTTTGTAACAATAATATGTTTTATATGAACAAATTTATTTTGTGATTTATCTCTTTCTTGTAGGACATATAAGTTGGTATGCTATGTACTAAGTATATATATTATCTATAATGTAGACAATGTATGTACTTAGAATAATATCATATTACTTTATTATATAGAATAAGATATATCATATTGAAATCTATATTTCATATTATAATGTGGCTAAAAAAATGGTTTTAAATAAATTTTTATTATCAAATGATAATTTTTTTTATTTTTAAAAAAATTTTCTTCTTGCTACCAAACTTGGGTTTGGTAGCAAAATACATGTTTTTGGCAACCAAATTAATATTTGGTAACGAAATATATGCTTTTTCGCTACCAAATTTTAGTGGCCTAAAATAAAAATCCGTTACCAAATTAATATTTTGGTAGCGGAAAGCCATTTTTTGCTACCAAAAGTTACATTTGGTAGCAAATCTTCAAAAAAGTTTATAATTTCATACTTTTAGACTTGTAATTTTTTTTTACTTTTTGTTTATAGTTTTTCATGAATAGGTTTGATACAAAGTTTGTAACAATAATATGTTTTATATGAACAAATTTATTTGGTGATTTATCTCTTTCTTGTAGGATATATAAGTTGGTATGCTATGTACTAAGTATATATATTATCTATAATGTAGACAATGTATGTACTTATAATAGTATCATATTACTTTATTATATAGAATAAGATATATCATATTGAAATCTATATTTCATATTATAATGTGGCTAAAAAAATGGTTTTTAAATAAATTTTTATTATCAAATGATAATTTTTTTTATTTTTAAAAAATTTTTCTTCTTGCTACCAAACTTAGGTTTGGTAGCAAAATACATGTTTTTGGCAACCAAATTAATATTTGGTAACGAAATATATGCTTTTTCGCTACCAAATTTTGGTGGCCTAAAACAAGAATCCGTTACCAAATTAATATTTTGGTAGCGAAAAGCCATCTTTTGCTACCAAAAGTTACATTTGGTAGCAAATCTTCAAAAAAGTTTATAATTTCATACTTTAGACTTGTAATTTTTTTTTTACTTTTTGTTTATAGTTTTTCATGAATAGGTTTGATATAAAGTTTGTAACAATAATATGTTTTATATGAACAAATTTATTTGGTGATTTATCTCTTTCTTGTTGGACATATAAGTTGGTATGCTATGTACTAAGTATATATATTATCTATAATGTAGACAATGTATATACTTATAATAGTATCATATTACTTTATTATATAGAATAAGATATATCATATTGAAATATATATTTCATATTATAATGTGGCTAAAAAAATGGTTTTAAATAAATTTTTATTATCAAATGATAATTTTTTTTATTTTTAAAAAATTTTTCTTCTTGATACCAAACTTGGGTTTGGTAGCAAAATACATGTTTTTGGCAACCAAATTAATATTTGGTAACGAAATATATGCTTTTTTGCTACCAAATTTTGGTGGCATAAAACAAGAATCCGTTACCAAATTAATATTTTGGTAGCGGAAAGCCATCTTTTGCTACCAAAAGTTACATTTGGTAGCAAATCTTCAAAAAAGTTTATAATTTCATACTTTAGACTTGTAATTTTTTTTTACTTTTTGTTTATAGTTTTTCATGAATAGGTTTGATACAAAGTTTGTAACAATAATATGTTTTGTTCATGCTACCAAAAATTTTTAAAAAACCCCCCACACAGTACGTGCTGGGAGCGCGGTACTAGGATGGGCGCGCTCTGGGCTGGACGCGCCCTGGCTAT
Source organism: Ficus hispida (assembly GCA_025413025.1). NCBI lineage: Eukaryota > Viridiplantae > Streptophyta > Magnoliopsida > Rosales > Moraceae > Ficus > Ficus hispida. Next base: position 32,021,687 of record CM046374.1, read on the forward strand.
GAGCGGCTGCACCTCCTCTGCGGGCTTCCAGCCCGATTTCTATCTGTTAAAAATTCAAAAACTACTTTTATTTCAAAACCCCCCCCACACAGTACGTACTCTCTCTCTCTCTCTCTCTATCTCTCTCGACCTAGCTCTCTCTCCCAAATTTCTTCGCACCTTTCCCACCAATACTCCATGGAATCAAACTCAGCAAATTGAAATGCCTAAGATACTTAAACGGTATCGCCCACCCACACGCCTACCACTTACAAATCTTCCCCAAATCGGACTCCACCTGTGGCCTAACCTCAAGCCGAATCTGCTACAGCCCTGAATCTGCTATTAGACCCTTCGCCACACCGTGCCTTCACCGCGCCTTCATCAGACCTTTGCCACGCCGTCAGCAGACCTTTGCCGTCCGATTGCTGCTCCGTCACCAGCTTCACCGTCCCATCTCCATCAGCAAACCTTCGTCGTGAAATTGCTCTAACCAGCCAACAGAAAATTTGGTAAATCTTGCAAGGTAAAAATCCGTGAAAACCCAAAAGTATTTATATGAAATCCCCTATTCAAGATCCAAAAAATTGCTCAAAACTTTGAGAGGTAAAAATCCAAAAAATGATCTCGGCGTTGCGTGGCGTCCGTGGAAGACGAAGGATGGGAATTGAAATGGTGGCGTTTAGGTTGAAACATTTTCTTTTTGAGGAAGGCCAGTGTTTGTTTACGGGGATTGGAGAGTTCGGTATCCCCACTGACGCCATAAGGCATCAAATAAGTCAGAGGTTTGATTACAGTTTTGTAATACCTAGTTTTTCGATCGTTATGATTTTTGTGTAAAAAAAAAAAATTCAACTGTACGTTGAGGATATTTATGAAAGAGTCCGGTTAAGGGTTTTTATGATATTTTGTGAGTTTTTATGATTTTATAAGACTCAATAATGATTGCTTAGTGCAGCAAATGACCTTTTAGGCAAAAAGGAACAAAATTGCCAAAATTTTTATGTTGGTCGAAGTTTGACCAAAAAACATCGACGGTTGACCAAAAAAGTCAACTGTTGACCGCGGGAGTCAAATCTTGGCAAGGAAGTCAACTGTTGACAAGAAAGTCAATGGTGGACGAGAAAGCCAAAGATTGACCCCAAAAAATTAAGAAAAGACCGTAAGAGTAAATAGCCCGCAGTATAGAATTATACTGCGTAGGCCGATTTTACTGATAAAATAATATGTTTAAGATTCAAAACCACCATAGAAAGACAAGCACATTAAGTAGAATTAAAGAGCAAAAGGGTTTTAAGAAATAAGGAAAAATTCATACAGTCCATTTTTACACAGATAAATTTTGGACTGCAGTTCGGTAAACCAATACTGAGTATAAGTGAATCCAGTATTGGAAATACCTGTGTTAACTTAAAAATGGACTGTACAATAGCAAAAGTAGCCAAACAAGGCCTTAGGATGATATCATATTTATGACATCATCCTTATTTGGAATTATGACATCATAATTCCATGAACCAAGCATTAGATGACAAGTGTCTTGTTCTAGAACAATTTTTCCTTGTTCCACAAGGCTTTGGCCGGCCACCTACACCCCCCATTGTGTGATTTCTTGATTTTTTTTGGGTCAAATTCCAATTTCCAAGACTTTCTCCACCTCTATAAATAGGTGAAGCCATAATTCAAAAAAATGAGAGAAAAGCAACCAAACTTTGCCAAAATTTTTACCCACCAAAACCGAACTTGAGGGAGAGGGAAAGGAAGAAATTCGAGCCAAGATCAAGTGAAAAAGAGAGTGTGTTAGTCGGTTTATTGTTGGAAAGCAAGCCGAAAAGTTGAAAAAAATTTTGGAACCCATTTTTTGGCTCAAGGCCGGTTGTGGAAGGAAGAGAAAGGGAGGAGAAGGAAACTTGGATGTGACCGGATTTTGTGAGTTGGAGTGGCCGGAAATCTAAAGCAAGGGTGGTGGAGAAAAAGTTTGGAGCCAAGCAAGCCATAGGGCCGGTTTTGCTAGAACAAGGGGCAAGGAGAAAAACGAGAAATCCTAGCCAAACCCTTGAACCAAATTGAGGTATAATTCCTTGGATCCCTAAGCTTTTCATTTAAATTTCATTTCGAGAAATTTAAACGTATTTAAGCATTGGTTGTATTGAGCATAAGCTCACATTAACTCCCTGCCTTAGCTAAGAAATTTAGGTTGTGTGCTTGATTTAAGTTAGGGTTTATGGTTGGTGGTTTCCATTTTTGCATGATAGGTGTTTGTTTGAATGATTAGGTTTTATATGTTAATGCATGATGTGAATTTTAATTTGCATGGTGAATATTGGACGTTAGAAAACCGCTGCATGTGTGTATTAGGGCTCCCGCGGTGGCTGGTCGAGCCAGATTCCACGTCTAGGACGTAAAACAAAAATCGAAACCGAAAACTGCCATTTCGGGTAGAAATTGGCCAGTCTCGGGAAAATCAGATTTTGAGGCCTTTAGAGGCCGAGTTTGGAAAAAAATTAAAACACAAAAGTTGTTCAGAACAGTTTTTCCTAGAGGGCAACGTGAATGGATTTGAAAAATGAGGCTCCAATGGCCTCCGTTTTTACGAAAATCCGAGGCTAATCTGCCTAGACCTAGTCTACACGTCCAGTAAGCTTCAAATTAAAACTGACAAGAATCCAAGCAGAACTGGGTTTTTCTTAAAACACGAAAGTTTTAGAATTTTTCAAGAGCAAGAACTTTCATGAAGACAAGTTTTTCAAAATCAATCTGGATTTTTAAATAGAACCTGAACTATGAAAACTGTGCAGAGAGCAAGAAATTCCTGCACAGGATTTTCTAAAAACATGCAGAAAAACTGTATTTTTACATCAACACTCCTGTTTTGACTATCAAAACTGTTTTAAAAGCAGTTTTCAGTCTTCAATAATTTTATAAAGTCTTATTTTGAAAACCACGAATTTTGAAGTAAAACAAAAGATTTTCTAGCCAATTTTCCAAATTGGATTTTAAAAGTCAAAACATATTAACAAGACAATGACGAATGGTAACCGGGAAGGATAC
>CM046374.1:32024816-32052444 GCA_025413025.1 Ficus hispida
TAATCACCAAGAAAATAAAGAAAAAATTAAAAAAAAATTTCCTACACATTTTTAAGGCACATTACACGACGGTTCTTCCGAGAACCGTCGTGTAATGTGCCTTAAAAAAAAAAATTTCCTACACGATTTATTACATATTACACGACGGTTTGGAGTCGGAACCGTCGTGTAATATTCAACATTACACGATGGTTTGCCTCAAAACCGTCGTATAATGTAGTCAATTTGCCACTCTCTGCAACTGTATTCGTTGTTTCGACGACTGTTTTAACTGTCGTGTAATATTGAGGTACTACGATAATTTTTTGAACCATCGTGATATCTTCCACGATGCTGGATTACACGATGGTTGTGGAACCGTTGTGTAAACTTTACACGACGGTAAAAAACCATCGTGTAATCCACAGTTTTTACTAGTGACACATGTTCCAAATTCAAACTCAAGTCTCATATTTTGTGGATGCAAATTCTATTTCCAATTCTTGCTAGGCCAAAGGCAATGGAGTCATTGAACAGCCCACAGTTCTGGACTTCGGAGAAGGGACTTTCATTTCTCCGTGACGCTAGTGAAAAAGCAGGTGATCCTAAGTACTCTTGTCTTCAGCAAAAGCTCCGGCAAATCTCAGTAGAGACAGTCACAGGTGCAAAGTGGAAAGAAAAGAAGGTTGAAAAATGGCATGAAATGATTAATGATGACAGCGTGATCAGTTACATTATGAAACAGAAGGAGAAGTATGATTTTTGCAGTGTTCGAGACTTAGTGCGCTTAATTCGAAACATGATGGTTCATTACAGAGAGCTTCCAAAAGATGTTCAGGTACTGGTCATTCTAAAATCTGTGTGAATGTCGTATGCTTAGCTTATAATTTGCACCATTGATATTAACTTACTTCAGTGATGACTAATTCAGCGATCCGTAGGAACGCTGAACAAAGGTTTTCATAGCTTCTTTACAAGTCAATTCCCAAATCTCCTGAGTGAAGTGTACAAGGCTGTCTGCGAATGCTGCAAGGAAGACGAATACTTTAGCCGCTATTTTCAGGGATGTTCCTGCAGCTAAATTGCGATGATATCTGCAGTAGTTTCCTGGCTGAAATGTTGCTCACTAAAACCTGAAACATGGGACCAAAGCACCTCCGTGCATTGGGAATCAAAGTAGAGCAGATGATCGTATGAAACACTTCAAAGATTCTGCTCTAGAGTTCCTAACTCGGTCACTCACCACTTCTATGGTTTCTAAGGCTTCCTTAGCTTCTTCACAGGTTCATAGTGAGGGCAGGCCTTCTCTCTAATTGGACCTACAAGATTTCCTTTTATGCGGCTTTCAAGTATGGTTTAGCTAGCGTGGTTAAGTGCAGTGCTCTTGTCATGCTCTGGGAGCGGAAATATATTTCGCTGCGGTGCTAGATTTGGAGATGGCTGAATGCCTTTGTTCTTCGGTTGTAATCGTAGGAAATATAATCTGCGAGTCTATTGGAACTTTTGTTCTGTTGTGGAGGTGGTTCCCTCTGTAGCCACCACTCTGCAGCCTTTTTTCGGTTCTTCATTTTCAGGCCCTGAGGCCATCACTATGATGAAGAAGGTGATAAACGGACAAGAACACACAAGATTCACAGAATTACAGCGGTGTCACCCTCAATGTGTGAGCTGCTATGTCTACGTCTATCCGCTATAGTAATCCACTATGACGAAGAAGAAGATGGTAGATGCTGTCGCTATCTATAATTGTAATCTCATGTTATTTGTGTAATATTGTTCCTATATTTATATAACCCTGTTGAAAGTTTAGCTTTTGTCGGCCACAGGCATTAAAAACTTTGTGAGAGTCTGTGGATGTCGTTTGAGTCTTTATTTGTGTAGTTCTGTAGTTCCATAGTAATGTTACCAAACGACCTGTCGTTTCTATGTTCAAATTGTCTTTTCTTTTTTTTTTTTTTTTTTTTTTTTTTTTGGCAGTCGTTTATTAATTTATTAGCATGTTTCGATCAATGTTGCTTTTAGTACAGCAGCTATTGTTAGTAAAATAGGACTTGAAAACATCTGTGAAGGCTGATTGTAGTGAAAATTCTCTCTCTCTTTCTCTCTAAAAATGGTTAGGGTATAAATTACGTTGTAGTCACATTTTTTTACGGCCCATTTGGGGCACATCTAGAGATGACATTTTGAAAGTTAAATTAGAAATATGTGTTTGGGAGAAAACTTTTGAAAAAATTACGTGATTTAGAAAATAATACAAAAATTTAAAATTTGTTCCAAAAAATATGTAAAATAGACCTTCTCTTGTTTGTTTTGTCGAGACGGGCATTTTGACATAAATATTATCTCATCTCGATTTGAAACGAGAAAGTTATAGATTTTTAAAATTTGAGTTTTTTGAAAATGAAAAAGGGAAAAAGTTTGATGTAGAGTTAAAAATTTAAAATCCAGACGGTAAAATAACATTTGGAGATGTTACCCCAAGGCCTTATATTATTAATCATGGTAATTTTTTAATTGACATTCCTCTTAATTTACTGCTTTTGAATTAGTGCACTCAAATTTTGAACGGTGGGCATGGGTGTGGAATAATTTGCTATAGAATTCTCAGAAAAAAAAAAAAAAAAAAAAAGAATAAAGTTGCTAGTAAATGCTAGTTGTGGACTCTGTCATTTACGGTAGAACAAAAAATAATAGAAAAAAAATCATGAAACCTCTAGTGTCCTGAATAAAACTCTATGATTCGAGCCAAAATAAATACGTAATCTCTCCTTGTTTGAACCTCTACTGTGTATGCGTTGTTTCAGAGTTTTTTATTTGTTTCTTATAGCTTTGTCGTTTTTTGCTTTGTATCACATCCAAAAACACGTACTGTTGTCGTTTCTTGTTGATATCCATTGAATATGTCGATCTCTTTCTTTAACTATAATTTGTTGCCAATTTATGTAATTTAATATGTGTATAATTTCCCGGTTAATATCGTGTTGATATGCATGCCTATTTCAGGATACTTGATGTCGTGTGTGTCTATATATATACGTACATACCTTTTTTTTTTTTTTTTTTTCTCGTTCTAATTTGTTCACAGATATTGATATCGCTTTAGAGTCTGTTCCCAATTTATGTCGATTCTGTATTCGAGTGTTTTTTTGTTTTTTAGTATCATGATTTAGGAGGGTCGTCTTTTGAAAGTAATTTGTGTTTTTTTCAAAGATAATTGTAGTTGAATACTTCTTGTCATCTTTCTATCTTTTTTTCGCTTAATCTCCTTTAAAAAAAAAAAAATTTGTACTCGGTAGGTGATCCTCAGTACTCTAGTCTTCGGCACGAGCTCCAGAAGATCCCAGCAGACAAAGTCACAACTACGGTGCGGAACGAAAAGAAAGTTAAAAAAGGGGTGAAATGATTAATGATGATGACTACTACGTTATCAGTTATATTATGAAACAGAAAGAGGAGTGTATGCATGATATTAACTTTTTGTGGTGGTGCATATTTCAGCGATGATGCGTAAATCGTAGTAACGCTGCACAAAGGTTTTGATAGCCTTTTTATAAATACTCGAATTGGTTATGATGAAATCCATGGTAGTTTCCTCGCAGTAATGTTGCTTACTAAAATCTGACTCCTCAGGGACCGAATCATGTAGTTGTGCGAAATTCGAATGATCAAACGCAACAGTTGATGCTATATAATCCGAAACATGATTGCTCAGTATTGAACACTCCAAATTATGACTCCGTGTTGGTAGAATGTTGCTGATATAGTTGTGATCCCAACCGTCCTTGGACATGGTCATCAATCTGGACCATGTACAAATGTTTGAAATGATCCTAACCATCTAATCAGAAAGCCTTTACCCAAAAAAAGAAAAAAGAAAAAAGAAAAAAGCGCTTGTAATCTCATGTAGTTGTATAACCTTCCTCCTATAAATATGTCTATATATATATAAGTATATAACTCTGTCACAATAGAAATGAAAACTTTGTGAGAGTTTGTGATGCAAGAGCATTTCTTATTTATCGTTGGAGTCTTTATTTGCCTTGCTCCCAAGTAATGTTACCAAACGACTTGTCGTTTCTTTGTCTGAAGTTGCTAGTTTTTACCCTACAATTGGGAAGACAGGAAAAATAACTTGTAGCTATGTTGTGAGTAGAAATATAGAGAACGTTATGAAACTATCACTTCAAATAGATATGTTTATATTTTTTTCCTTTCTTTTTATACTTGCTTGGACTTCATACTTATCTAAGTGGAGGTAAATAAAAAAAAAAAAAATCGAATCTATTATAACTGATACAATAATCCAGATGTGCATTTTGAGGGGCACAAATGTTACCAAACAAGCATAGTAAACCACCAGGTCACCGTTGTGCAAAAATACTCCAGAAACTCCAACAACTTCTTGAAGGCCCAAAACGTTTAAGCAATTCCAAACAGCCCAGTAATCTGTCAGGCTACTTGAAAGGAGTACAATAGTAAACTACCTGGTTACCTGGGCCCAGAAATGTCCAACAAAACAAGGGATCCCTTGCCTCATTGGATATGATCACTTCTTCTCAAGACATGGATGGCAATATCCATTTAAAGACCAGCCAACAAAGCTTGATAGTACCAAAGAAGAAAAGGACGTTACAAACAACAATGTCAATCAACAAATATTCAATCGACTTTTGTAGTAGAACGCTGAGGAAACCACCAAAAAATGGCGTGAGAGGCAGCACAGACTCGCTGTGGTTTAGTGTGTGCGTGTTTGATAATTTGGTGGATTTTTTTGTTTTTATTTTTTGGATTCGTTTGTGAATTTTGGTTTATTTTTGTGATTTTGGTGGATTCAGATTTTATTTATTTTTTATTTTTTAAGTAAACCAGTGAGATAACCAGTGGTAGTACAATCGGATATTGCAAGTGATGGAGGTTTCTAGCAATGCCGGCAATTACAGATCGGTATCACAGTGGTTACTAATCAGCATATAGAGGATACCGACGGGTATTATGGTTGTTACCAAGTGGTATCATGGTGGATACTGGCGATTACCTACCACTGTCCTGATTGTTATAATTATTAGTGGTACTCTTTTCTTCAGCTTCCTTGATATCATGTGTGATTGATCACTGGCCTTTGGCGAAAGGTCCTCGACTTCTTCGGAGGAAATAAAGAAAGCCTTTGCTAACCTTCCTTGATGTCATGTGAAGATTGAATAGCCATCGGCTAATAAACCATCGAAAGATGTTGATGGGGAACAAAGCATTAGTATTTCGGGCACTTGAGAAGATTAACATAACACAAGAAAGGAAAAAAAAAAAAACAAACAAAAAAAAAAGATGAAGCTATTATATTAAGAAGATTAACATATCTCAACGTAATTTTTTAGAATACTAAATTAATAAGGGGTGTGTATATATTTTGTTTGTTGAGATATTTTTAAGACATAGATCTAAATTGGGGGTGGGTTATTAAATTGTCATTCTGGTAAGAGTTTAGTAAAATCATGTAAGCATTTAAAAAAGGAATATTCTAATAAAACGTCAATTGTTTCTTAAATTATTTTCTCCTCAAATCAATCGTCGCAAAGATTTTTCAAATTACATTTATTCCCAAGTATTTTTGTGAAATTTAATCAACAAACAAATTTGTTTATATCTAAATGTGCTACAATTAATAGTTGTCGAAGCTGAGCAGCCAAAGCTTTTGATAAAATTTAATAAAAATATTTGTCCAAACTGTGTGTTCTTCGTGGGAAAGAACACTGTTTTCGTTTTTCGTTTTTTTTTTTTTTCCTTTTTGTACCCAAAGATTCCCTTTAAAACCTAAATCCTTGTCGTTTTAATGAAATACCTTTAAGTTTCTCATAAAATATCCGCCACTTATGTTTTTCTGTCCAAAACTTAACTGAATGGGCAAATTTTATAACGGTTCAAAACTTAGAGGATTGATATGTGACTACAAACCCAAAATCAAAAACCTTCCCAAGAGGGAAACCTCAGACCCGCCCCTCACTGCTCCTCTCCGTCCCTCCTCCATCTATTTTCTTTTCTTTACTTTCCTCAATTAAACACTTAAACCAGCAAAACCCACAACATAAGGAAAAAGAAAAGAAAAGCTTTCCTTCCTTTCACTCTCATCCCTCGGCCCCACTCTCTTTCACTCACTCTCTCTCTCTAATTTTGTTTCAATCTTTGGAGGAGAATTCAAGAACCTGACTTTTAAAAAGATATAGACACGAATCTTTTAAAATGATTTCGAATTTTGATGTTGTTAAATCCGGGATTGATATTTGGTTTCAACTGCATATTTTGGGATTTTTTAGAGGAAAAATAAGAGTTTTGCATAAGTATGAGATTTCATGAATCCGAGTTACAATGATTGAAGAATTTTATATTGTATTTTTGAACTTTTCTCTGCATTTTGATGGAATTTGACAGGAGAAAGTAGGATTTTTAGTTTGAATTCGAGCTCTCCGAACCCAGGAATTGCTAAGTCTGCAACGTCCAGTCAACCAGATGGCAGTGAACGGTCAACCGGATCCGTCATGGCCTGGTTGCCACATGGGTAGGTCCGGTCAACCGGATCAGCTGTGGTAGGCTACCACGTGAGCAAGTCCAACCAGCCTCGAACCTCATTTTCGACCCTCTGACTCTCTGATTTTTGTTCCTATGATTTTAAAACTGATTTTACTACATTGCAAATGTTTAGATAATGAATTTTCTTGCATACAAAAAGGATTCAAAACAAGATTTTGAAAAATTGCATGTTTTTACGAGATTTCAATAAGTTATAATTAAAAATTAAGGAAAACTCTTTTAACGTTTTGAAGAGCATTTTGCAAATTAACTTAGATATATGATGATCATTTATATTTACAATTAAGAATTAGCGTCCTAATTTTATATCATCTAGAGTAATAAAATTTTTAAAAGAAAAATTAACAATTACATACACATAAATTTTTATAAAGGTTGTCTAAATGTGAAACTACCTCTTGTACCACTGAATTAATTTACTACGATAATCAAAAAATTTATAAGAGAAACTAGCATACTTTTGAAGTCTCTATTTTTTTTTTTCAAACATTTCTCATAATAATCCTTACCGATGGCAATCCTAATTTTTAAAAAGAAACTACAACAACCGAAATTACAAGCGTAAAAATTCCAAAAATATCTTCTATTTATAAAGGTTGATCCGCATATTGTTTTTATGTAAGACGTTTATACATAAGCCATTAGTTAGATTTCATAAATTGACACATCCATACATGTAATGATAAGTTAGCCAAAGAAGTATGATTAACTAAATATATTGTAACACTCCTCCTAAGCTAGCAGCTTAAAAAGAACGTTAGCAAACTAAAACCTCATACTTGAAAGAAATAATACTAAGCAGCTGGAAAATTCTATTTATCATGACAACAAAAAAAATTGTCCTTATAATACAAAAATCTCAAAGATGAAAAAAATTATAATATTATCATGGAACTTTGGAACCTCTGGCTCTGTTAACCCCCAAATCTTATTGACTCTGCAAATTACATCACAAGAACTATATGAGCGAATAGCTTAGTAAGTATACCAAATAACTTTTTCATATGAAAAATACTTCTCTTTAACTTTAGCGTAGGGTTCTAGAGTATGATGTTAATCTCATGCATTAGAACCCTTACTTTTATGTATGACCCCTTTCTTGGAATTCTTTCTTCAAGCATTTGGTCCTTTAAATTATATCTTAATTGGTTTTAATAAACATAAGATTTCATACTATACATGAAAACAACTTCTTTAAATCTTTTCAAAACATGACAATAATAAATAATATAGCTGAAAACATGCTTTAAAACAGAATACTATTCAAGTGATACACTTTAAGGTATACTTACATCAACTAGCTACTTGCTAGGTAATAGAAACAAATATCTCAATCTTCTTCTTCTTCTTTTTTCTTACTTTCTTTCTCTCGCTGCGTCTCACATTTCTACTTATATTCCTAATGGTTGCTAAGCAACCTCTATGTACATAATCACATAACTTTGGATAATATGGTTTATCCAATTGGATAACTATGATGCTTTAACAACGTGGTAATTAATTGATAGACTTGGAGACTTGATAGCTAGCACATGACTCATGGGTGGGCATCCAAAATAATCCTAATCTCTTACAGAATAATAAGAGTAAAAGTACTTTACAATAAAATTATAAAATATCAAAAGGAACATTAAGATATTTACTCTTAAGCTCCTTAATTTGAGATGTTATATATATACCCTAAGTATTGTTAACAATAAAGAGTATATGTATTTAATTATGTTAGTACTAATAAGTAAGTTTGGAGTCCGCTGGTGATTACTTTAGTCGATATAATGCAGGAGCGATAAAATAAAGTATATGAAAATAAATAAGAGATAGAACCAAAAAGATTAATAAAGGTTCATCTCTAATATATGGACTACATAATCTATAAGATCTTCGGGGTTCCACTCTATTTAATAAAAGTATTGTGTAATTTTCACAAGTGTATAGATCGAACAAATAATAACACAATGAGAAAAGTATTATTCTCACGAGAATTATTTGCTTATGTGTCTAGATAAGAATATTTTTAGTAGAACTTTCAGTAGCCTTGACCTGTTCAATAGCCTTTTTCAAGGTCTAATAAAAGTACCCTCATATGTGAATGGTGATTAAGAATTATGGTACTCACAAAATAACCACACGAGTTAGAGGGGTATATTTCTATCTCCAAGAAACTCATGTCATCATCCATCACAGAGAGCTAATTTCCTCTTTGGCCTTATCATGATTCTCAAATCAATTAAATATTGACCAATTATTTAAAAGTAAAGCACAATAATGAGCACTCAATTAAAACTTCATAGTTAGGTTGTATTGTAGTCCTAATAAAGAAAACTAGTTCGTAATTAAACTAATTAAGTAGATTCATAATTATAGGCATAAAATTAAAAAGTAGAGGAATAAAAAATATAAAAAAGAAATGTGAATTAATTCCACGCCTACGCACTCCACTCCTTCTCTTTCTTTCTTTTACTTTTTCTCCTTTGCACACCACTAGTACTTCCTTGCTTTTGTTTCCTTTTACAGCTGCCAGTGCTTCCCTCTGCTTTTCTACCTTTATATATGCCGTGCCTTATAGATAATTAAAATATATATATATAGGAAACTTTAAGCGTTCCCTCTTTTTCCGAACTCCATTTGTCACTCTTTTAAATACTTGTATTATATTTATATATAGATTTGAACCTTCAACTTGTTTATTCTTTTTTCTCAAATTTTTTAGTCGCACAAAACTAGACCAAGAAAATTTTTTCCCTCCTTTTTTCTTTTAGTTGTACTCAGCTTTCTTTCTGATTAAGCGTTCTAAAATAGCTTTTATATATGAAATTTTTCGAAACCTGCCCGTTTAATTAAAACACCAGAAATTTAGATAAAAACTTATAAATTTATGACATTTAAGAACAAAATTACAACGGAGATTCTTAGTAAGAATTGGAAGAGAGAAGAGGGAGAATTTGAAACTGGGAGAGATCTAGAAGTGGAAAATGTGTAATTTCTGGAGAATAGAGATGTTGTGGGCTTGTGATGGTGCCTTCTATTTGTAGAAGCTGGTAAGTACCAATAATTGATTCAGGAGTCGATTCTGTGTTGACTAGGTACCTAATCTGGCCTCTAGAGGATATTAGCTCGGGAATCGACTTGACTCGTTTTTGTGCCCTCTTATGACATTTGTTGTGTATGGTGAGATTGAGAGATGAGGTACGGAATTTTGCCTCAACAATGATCCAAAGTAAAACAACACTACGAAAGAATTCTCGTAATAAATTCTCACTTCTACATTACGAGTGTTCGTTAAAAATGTAATTAAGAAAAGAAATAACTAATAATAACATAATTAAACAGGTAGCAGGCTTGCTTTTCACCTCTAGTCATGCCGAATAAGTAAACCCTTATTCCAAATTTTTGGAACCATCAATAATTTTTTAATCTACAAACCTATAAATTCCACGACAACCAAAAGAATAATGGGAATTCCTTACTAAGATAAGAAAAGAATACTCTCTAATCGTATGTTGCTGCTTTTCACTGTATTTTGCATACTTTTCATCTTTAATATCGTTTTCATGTATAGACCGGTCAGTCCGAAATTATATAATACCGATAAGATACTTTTGTACCCTATTAAAAAATTCTCAAAAACAAAACAAAAAGAAGGGAGACTAACAAAAAGGTCTTTAGCCCTACACTTGCTAATTGATCTCCTTTCATCTCTGTTATTATCTTAAACTAAATGATTTCCTTTCATCTCCGTTATCATCAGTTCTTTTTGCAAGAGGAACAGTCATGTTTCATGGAATTAACTTTAGCTCGTGGCAACTCGGATTGGCGAGCACTTACAAAGAAACATGGGAGAAAGACATGTATGATCTAGGAATAATTTTTCTGTTATTGCATAACTGGTTGGAGTCCTTCCGGTGAGATCGAAAACCATTCAAGAAGACAAGAGGGGGTTTATCAATGGTGGATTGGCCTTACGTTCTTCATCTTATTTCTCGTTTATTAAACGATAATCCTAGAGCGAGAGAGGTAAGCTTATACTTCCCTTCAACATGTATGATTCAAGACATAACATGGTTGACTAGATAGCTATATATATATATGCTTACAGGGCCGGCTTAACATTAGTTGAGGCCTTGGGCGAAAATTACTGATTAAAAAAAAAAAACAATTTTGGATAAATAATTTAGAATAACATAAAAGGAGAAGTATCTGAGACGATCTTTAGATCAGCAAAAACTAAGAAGATAGTTAATAACTATTAACATGAACTTTTTGAAGAAAAGGAACATCAATAATATTTGAGACTTATAGGTGTTAGATAAAATTTTGTTTGGAAAAAAAAAAAAAAAAAACACACACACACGATGTGAGAAATTCTTGATGACGGTTAAAAAGTTAAAGAAGAAGAAACCTTATATAAAAAAAGCATATATTTGAATTAAAAAAACAAGAAACAAAAGAATATGAATGAATTTTGCTAACTGTGCTATGTAGGATTATTAAATAAATACCAATTTATTTTAACTTATTTTGAGAAAATAAATTACTTTGTAACATAGGGTATTGTAATAAAGGTTATTTATCTACTTAAGAATTATTATTTTTTGATAAATTATCTACTTAAGAGTTAAATATATACAGACACATACGTCATATATATATATATATATATATATATTGCTTGGAGTTTGAGCAAGAAAAGACATATAATATATAAAAAGCTTAGAAGAAAATTAAAATGGAGCCTTGGCTCAAGGGTGAAGCCTTAGGCAATGGCCTTAGTGGCCTTATCCTTGATCCGGCCATGTAAGGTTAATTAGTAGTATGCTTTTCGCAACTATCTAAGGCATACTTTTATTATTATTTTTTTGGAAAAAACTTTTAACAACTGGCATCAAGATACTTTAAAACATCTCAACAAAGGGGGATGGAGAACTATGTGGAATAATTTTATGTGTGTGTGTATATATATATATATATATATATCTATATATATATATGTTCCGAGTTCAATCGTTCTCTCGTTTCAAATTTTCTTGAAGCAAATTCTGTTTCCTATTCTTGCTAGGCCAAAAACAATCGAGTCGTTGCACCAGCCTTTGTTTTGTTAGTATCTTTCTTATTTTTCCCCTCCCAAATGAATAATAAAGAAATTGACGAGGTTGGTCAAGTTTTTACTTTAATCAATATTTGAAATTGAACTGTAAACGCAGACTTTTTTTCCATTACTAAAAATTCTGGTAAATTGGGTTAAAAAAGTCTCATGTTTTTTAGTATTAAGCTTAGGTAATTGTGACGCCACGGAAGCACCTGAACAGCCTTAGCTAGTGAAAGATGAAGAGCTTTTTTTTTTTTTTTTTTTTTCCCTTCTACAGTGCTATTTAATCTCATGTAGTTGTCTCAAAATTTTTTGGTGTATCTCTTGAATCTCAACCATTAAAAAATGATCGGAGAGTTTAGAATACATACCCTATTGGTGGAGAAAAAGTATCATTCCCCACCGTAGACTTCCCCAAAGGGCAACAACATTGTGAATTCCAGAAGGCAACCAAAAAGCAAAAACAAAAACAAAAACAAAAAAGCAAAACAAAACAGAACGTATAAATATATATGTATAAATATAAATATGTGCAAATATGTATAAATCCAGAGCCTTCCTACTCTCTTTTTGTTCCACAAGGCACCAGAGGGTCCCTATAGAAAGCGATCAATATTAAATATATAAATATAAATATAAGAATAAATATATATATATAAATATAAATATGTGCAAATATGTATATATATATGTATATGTAGAATGAAGCTTTTGATAAATAAAATTAAAAAAAAAAAAAAAAAAGAATGAAGCTTTTGATCCAAGAAACCTGATCGGATGAGAATAAACGGGGAGGGACTAATCAAGCCCTTACTTTGATCATAATAAACCAATAACAGGCAACACATGAACTTCAAGAATTTCACTTCATATATATTTCTAAAAAAGGGGGGAAAAAAAAAAAAACTGCCGCGTAGCTCCGATTGCTCCTTTGCTTTCTGTGAGATTTTCATTTAACAAGCTAATTTAATGACAGGAAATACTCGTAAGCCATCAAATGTTTCTTGTCCACTCTCAAAAGGGAAAAAAAGGTTTCCGGCCCTTGCAAACCATAAGACGCCATCATCGTCTTCTGCTGTGCAAGCTAAGAATGTTACTACAAGAGATAAGCATGTCATGGGGTTCCCAACCGTACGTCTGAAACTTGGCGAGACAAGCGGGATCAGAAAATTCATGTCGGAATCAAGTGTTGCTGATGAGGTTTGTTGCTCATATATTGCCTCCGTTGTCTATAACTGTCTGCTGAAATGTTGATCTTCCTCGGATCATGGCTTTCCTTTTTTAACTTTTTGCATAACTATATCTCTAACGTACATGCGGATCTGGTACTCATGTGCATGCTTGTTTGGTGGGATTAAAAAATATTAAAAAAAATTTGAACCAAACTTTTGGATGAACTGTTGCATTTTAATGTTCATTCATCTTGAATGTTTGTATTCAAATGTATAAATTTATCGTTAGATAGTTTTTGGTAAACTTAACAATTGATTAGTATAAAAGTACAAAAATGAGTGTGGTGCAGATTTTGAAAAGGTGAAAATTTGGGATTTGCATTTGAGTTGAATTTTTGTGAAATCGTTAAACATTCTAATGCTTATACTCCAACAGTTGTGTAACACAAAACACTCATTGAATTCCAATACAATAATGAACTACTCTAGTAGTTTCAAACCATTGAAATAAAAAGGCAATATGAACTACTTCCCTTGATTTATCCATCATCTTTTATGTTGATCACTGTTTGCATGCAGAAGGTAAAAGACATACAATATAATGAGGAGCTGCAACAATTTACAGAAGCAGCGGAATGTATTACCAAGTTTCTGGTTACTCTTTTAACACACTCCTTCTTTCTTTCTTTCTTTTTTCTCCCAATTTGAGTCTGTTTGAAAATATGCTTCAAGCTATATGTCGATATTCGATATTGTCTTTTTGCAGGAGAAAGTACCTAAGAGCGAGATCAAGTATAAAGATGTAGCAGATCAGATAAAAAGACTTCATTTTAATCTTACCCGTTATCTGGTTTGTATTAAATTCTCTCATTCCATGGGTTTGTTTTCTTAGTTAACTTACATTATCATATTACTAGTCATGAAAACTTTTTAGTTAAATCAGAAGGAGGAAGAAGGCAAGGAAAAATCTGGTACTTCAGAATGTTCATCTGATCAAGGTAACAAAATTGGTGAGGGACAAAACTACAGCACTATTTATGGGGGAACTGATAAAGGTAACAAAATTGGTTGTTGTCGAATGTCTTTAGAAAGCATTAGTTGTCACAATGTGCATACTTGTCTTGTAGTATCTATATTTAACCATCCGAATATCATCAGATATCGTGGCGTAGGATGTGATGAAGATTTTTTATTTTTTGTATTTTGTATTTTGTATTTTTTTCCTTCTTGTTATGTAGTGCTTGGTACATTGGATGATCTGGTGAAAATGTACAAGGGTATGTTATGTGTGCTAGTAAATGACCCCCGATACCCGCTGAAGGAAATTGTGGAAAAGGTGCCACAATTTATCGAACCAAATGGCCGTCCCTCGCCTCTGTTAGTGAAATTGATGTGGTTAGTTGAATGTTATTTCATTGAATGAGAAGTAATCTCTACAGTAATATTCAGTTGATATACATAATTAGGCTTGTTTGGCAGGTATATTTATGTTGAGAATTGCTTATTTTAGGTTGTTAAAAAAAATCTAGAACAGGTTAGGGTGTTGATGTGGTTGATGTTTACATTTGTCATATATTTTAGCAAGAGGTTCATAATACAATAGTTGTTTCGAATTATAAGTTCTGACCATTAATATTTTCTTGTACCTTTTTTTTCCCCTATTAAAAACAGACAGAAAAAGAGGAAATCTCATTAGTCTCACTAATGCAGTTTTTTATTTTTTTTTTCGCTTCTAATTTCAGGATTACATCTTTATATCGTCCTGGCTATAACTGATCTTTTATATTGGTATATATTCCACAGGGAAATTCTTTTCCAGGTTTTTTGTTTACATGATCATGGTAAAACTCACGGACGCTTGAACCCTAAAAGCATTTTAATTTGTGAGGAAGGCAGCAGAGAAAAAACGCAGAAAGGAGACTATTTATGTGCCAAGCTAAGTCTTGATAGTCCTGGCAAGTGCTCTCATTTCCCTACCAAGAGCCCTACATATGCATATATACTGATGTTATCCAACTAGTTTTGTTTTGTTAACATTGCAATACATGAAAAATCGAATTTTTTACTAGGTTTTGAGAGAATTTATGAAGGTTTGAAAAATGCTTTTTTTTTTTTACCACGTATTTACCTTCTGTGGTCCGTGTAGGGGACATATGACGATTCCTTAAAAAAAAAAAAAAAAAAAAAAAAAAAAGAATCTTTCGTCTTATGTACTGCATTTAACAATGATTTCTGTCTTTAAATGCACTTTCATCTTTTTCATTTTTGGCTTGTTCTACAAGTTGCCAATGTCACGTTCTGTCAATGACAGATTTATATCAAAAAAAGGTTACATGTACTTAAAAGTTGTCAAACAAAGATTAAATACGCAATGTATAGTATGTGAAATTAAAAACCTAATAGTAAGTTTCAAACTTCTAAATTCATCAAACACTCTATCAAATGTCACACAATTTTACCCCATCTCTCTGTAACTTGATGAATGTGTTTGAGATATGTAAAATTTATGTAAAATTTCTTGTGGTGACTGGATTCTGTCCAAATATCTTGAGCTACAATGTTATGTAAAATTCATGGTAAAATTTCGAAGTAGAACTGCTCACTGAGAACTGAAATCGACTGTTCTACATTGTCGAATTTTGTTAGAGGTTGAATTTGGAAGATACTTTTCAAGAAAGTTGGATTATATGCTCTCGATTATCCCTTCAAAGTTTCACCAAAATCAGGGATTTTATATGAATAAGTTGACCTATAGATGAAGGAATGCTGAAATCCGATAGCCTGTTTTATATGATCTTGCCATGGTACACATTGAAATGTATGTTTAGAATATTGTAACCTTCGGTGTGCTAGAGGATTGTTTGTGATATTTGGGTGCAGGACCCTATAGAACATGCTCTTATTTCCTGGGATACAAATATTATACTGATTTGAAAAGATACTTAGTGGCAAATTCCTTGAGCCTCGGTGAAAAACAAGATTCCATGATGGTTTTGGAAACCATCGTGGAAAGAGAAAGTTTCGACGACTGTTATAGTAAAACTATTATGGAAAAAGTAGGGTTTTCACAATGGTCTATGGAAACCGTCGTGGAAACTTGCTTTTCCACTGCAGGTTTCAAAACATCCATTGTGGAAACTTGCTTTTCCATGACAATGTTTGTAAACTATGTCTATGTCGCATTTTTTGATGGACCTTAGACGATGGTTTTTACGAAACTGTCATCTAAAAGTTTGTTGTTTATTCCCATTTTTGTAGTAATATATTTCCAAAAGCTAACTTAAGGGTAAAAGGTGTCCAATCCACATATGAACATTATATATATATATACATATATAACAACCCAATAACTTGCTGAAGTGAGACAAATTCGACTTCTAAAATAAAAAACATAAATATAAACAAATAACAAACTATAAACATTTATCAAAACCATATCGGAAACTTGACTAATATTTTATAAATATCTATTATCTATTATCAACAACCGTAACCTAACCTAAACTAAACTAAAAAGTTATACAACCGTTTATTTAAACTTCACTTCCCATTACTCCCTTTCAGACTCATATGCTTTGTGGAATTGAATTTAGGTACTGACATTTCGGAATGGCAAGCACCTGAACAGCGTAAGGATCCCAGAGTCCGAACATCTAGTGCAGACATTTATAGTTTGGGAGCAATTTTCTATTTTTGCTTCACTGGTAAGCCTCTGTCGGATAGGTGCAAAACAGTGAAGAACTCGTCATTAGTGAGTTTTCATGAAGCTGATTATCTTTTATCACGTTCACTAATGGAAAAACCTAACATGAGGTAAGTTACATTTGTTCCTTTAACATGAATTATGTATGGGGCAAATATTTTTTCTTTTTCTTTGGTAGGAAAATTAAGTAAAGCATAGCTAGTTATTGAGCCATCCTTCTTCTTGATATAATAGATTTTTGGTAATTTCAGCAATATTGTTCTTATAGCTAGTCCACATTAATCAAGAGTCAACAAAAGAGATATATAGTAGTTCGGACAATATGTCTTACGTCTACTTTGGCCCTTTCCCTGAGATCAGTCCACTAAATTACCAAAAGCAAATTGTAGAGATCGTTTATCTTTCTCTCACTTTCTCACACTCAATTCTACCAAGAAGATGTATACAAGCTATGCCCTACAAATTTCTAACCAAGCCTGCTATTTATAAAGTATTTAGATATAAATACTTTCTCTGATTATAAATCACTCTCTAAATTTAATATGCTACATCATCAAACAGATTCTGATTTTGATTCTATCTTGCTACCTTGCCATACTCATATTAGTGAACCAATTATCTCAACAGTCATTTTTAAAACTCTTTAGTTATGTCTTGTACTTGTACTAATTAGTGAACCATTTAGTGTACTTGTACTAATTAAGAGGGATATTACGAACAATGAAGAGTAATTTGGTTGCATATTTTCCGAATTCAAATTCTTGATATACACATATATATATATATATATATTTTATTTATGTAACTTCTATTTCGAAATCTTGGTAGGCCCCAAGCAATCGAGTTGTTGTGCGGCCCTCTGTTCTGGGGTCATGAAATGAGACTTACATTTCTTCGTAACATTAGTGAGAGAGCCGGTCATCCACTGTGCTCAAATATTCTTGGGCACAAGCTCAATAAGATTTCAGTACGAAAAATTATAGGTAGAGAAGGCAGGGAATGGTATGAAAAGATTGAGGATGAAAGCGTAAGGAAGTACATTATGGAAAAGAAAAGGGAGCATGGCTATAACTTGTCCAAGGTTCGAGACTTGGTGCGGCTAATTCGAAACATGATGGTTCATTATGGAGAACTTCCGCCAGGTGTTCAGGTACTGGCTATATTAAAATATGTATGAATGTGGTATATGCTTATAAATATTTCACCATTGATATTAACTTATTTTGGTGGTAACTATTTCAGACTTCTGTCGGAACGCTGAACAAAGGCTTTGACAACTACTTTGCAAGTCTATTTCCAAATCTCCTTATCGAAGTGTACAAAGCTGTACACAAACCCTCAGCAGGATACAAATTCTTTGGCGATTTTTAAAATTCAAAAGACGATGGCTCTCTATCTTTTGTCAATGATAGACATGAAAACTTTGTGAGAGTCTGTGATGCAAGAGCATTTCGTCTTTATTTGCATCGTTCCGTTGTAATGTTACCAAACAACTTGTCGTTTGTGCCTAAAGTTTTTAACTTTTTTGTGGTCGTTTGTCAATCTATTAGGCATGTTTCTTTTTTTTGCTTTATTTAGTTTAGATTTTCAGACTAGCTGACCGGTTGTAGTAATTATGTACTCTTTTTTCCCTTTAGCATTTTTCCCATAGGGTTTTGGTTGAAGGGATTTTTAATGAGGCATAATTGAAGGTTATTCACAAGATGAAAGTTCTGGCTTGATTCTATGAGACTTGCTTCCAGCTTTTGTATTAGGATTTTTCCAGTTACATATTTTGCTTTCCTTAAGTCTGTTTCCTTTTCCCCTTTTCTTTATTGACCGTATTGTCTTTAGACGACGGGTACTTCAAGTGGGTACGAATCTAATTGAGATATACTTGAAATCTCTAATATAAATTAATATCTCCTCTCTTTACTTAAAAAATATTAGCATGTTTCATTCAGTGTTGTGTTTAGGACAACAGCTACAGTTAGTAAAATAGGACTTCAAAGCATCTTTCTGGGTCGTACAGATTCTAGAAAAATGGTCAGAGTATATGGTTAGGTCGTAATCGCTTTTTTTATGTTCTTAATCGTGATTATTGTTAACTGACATTCGTCTTAATTTACTGGTCCTGAATTAGTGCCGTAAACTTTTGGAAGGTGGGCACGGGTGTAGATTGTGGAATAAAGTTGCTAGTACATACCAACATAATCTATAACACTAGTTGTCTCCTCTCATCATTTACATTCTAAAAAAAAAAAAAAAAAAAAAATCATGCAACCCCTCTAGGCTCCGGTATAAAACAATATGGTTCTATCCAGAATAAAGACTTATTCGCTCGCCGTTTAAATTTCTGGTGTGCATATGTCGTTTTAGAGTTTATTATCGTTACCTGTAGCTTTGTCGTTTACTTGTTAAAAAAAAAAATCATCATTAAAAAAAATCACGAAACCTCTCTAGGCTCCTGTACAAAACCATATGGTTCAATCCAAAATATAGAGTTATTCACTCCTCGTTTAAATTTCTGGTGTGTATGTGTCGATTTAGAGTTTAATATTGTTGCCTGTAACTTTGTCGTTTACATTTTAAAAAAAAATTATCATTAAAAAAAGTCATGAAACCTCTCTAGGCTCCTGTATAAAGCTATATGATTCAATCCAAAATAAAGAGTTATTTGCTCCTCGTTTAATTTTCTGGTGTGCATGTGTCATTTTAGAGTTTATTATTGTTACTTGTAGTTTTGTCGTTTTTTTTGCTTCGATTAATATCCTTTCGTGTTCATGAGTTTTTAGGCATTGTTGTCGTTTCTTATTGATGTCATTTAACTATACGTCGATTTCCTTCTTTAATTTGTTGACCATTTATGTAATCTAGCATCTTCGTATTTCGTAGTTAATGCCGTGTTCATTTTCATGCGGTTTTGAGGATACTTGATGTCGTTTTTATGTTTTTTGTCCCTTTTTTTTTTCGTTTCTGATTAAGTTCACAGATCTTGGTGTCGTTTTAGAGTATGTTCCCTATTTAAGTTGAATCTTTGTTTTTCTTCAGAATCATGATTCACGAGTGTCGTTTTTTCAAGGTAATCTGTGTGGTTTTTTTAGAGGTCATTGTAGTTGAATACGTGTTGTCGTTTTTCGTCTTTTTTATTATCGTTTTCCATTTAATGTCGTTTCTAGTTCTATGATGGATTTTTTTTTTTTTTTTTTTTTCCTTTTAAATCTGTCGGTAACCTCTTCCTGGTAGTTCGGGTTGTTAAGATTAATAATGTTTACACATTCAAGGTATATGTTAATATCATTGCTATATTAATTACAAAAAAAGTATAAAATATATTATATTTCATATTTATATTTTATTATATAATGTATAATTGCATTTTTAGTGATATATTATATTTACCTTTTACATCATCATCGGTAAGTTTTTAAATTTGTAAAAATAAAGTTTTAGTATTTTTATTAGCTAAAATGATCTCTCTTTCTCTCTCTTCGTGGAATATTTAGGGTTTTTAGAGAATGTGCCTCCTAGAGGACCGGGAACAAGCGGCAACTCCTTGCTTGTTGTCGGTTTTTCAGCCCTAAAGATGAAGATCTAACCATCATGGGGAGGTTACTAGGTGTGGAGGTGATTGCGGGGTTGGGAGGCTTACGTCTTGGCAAAATGGAGGAAGGAAGGGTTGTGGCTATAATGGCACTTTTAGACTGTCTACCTTGGTTGTGGTGGTCATCTTCTTACCTGCAGCTTTTCCGGTGTTGGTAGATTTTCATTTTGTTTTGGTATGTTTGTGTGTAGGTGTAATAACTGTGTATCATAGGTAGATCTGGTTTTGTTTGTTTTTTTAGTACATTTGTTTTCAATCCTTAATAATAATGATGATCTTCCAATCATCCAAGCTTATGGTTTGTTTGTCAGATTTAGATCTTGGCGATTTGTTAATTATGCTAGACTTTTGACTATGCAGGGTGTTTGGTGATCTCTACGATCTGAGATCGTAGCTCCCAATTGATCAACAGAGCCTCAGACTTGCATCGTTCCCACTGTGTGTCAGTTGTCTATACTAATAGTTGAGGGTTATGATCGCATAATTGTAGGATCTTTGTATTGTATTGTTCAGTTTGTAATTTTTAATTAATGTTAATGCATTTTTTCCTTCAAAAAAAAAAACTAAGATGATAAAATTAAAAGATTTAGTATCTAATTACTTAAAATGATAAAATTATAATGATAAGATGAAAAATATGAGATGTCAATCAATAAAAATCAAATATCAAATTAAACATTGATTATTTTTTATGGAAAATTTGTCATTAAATTTAAAATGTGGCAACTTTGACATTAAAATAACACTTTACTGGGAGTATTTCTTTCAACAAATATTATAATTTACTACTAACACATCAATTTAGTACTCTATTAGAGATGCTAATTGTTAAAAAATAAAAAAATAAAAAGATAAACTATCTGAGTTTTTTTACATTGTGACGATTTTTTTTTAATGATGTTAAGATATTTTGGCATTAAAGGGAAAACAAAAAAACAAAAACAAAAACAAAAGAAGTAGTCCATTCAACGTGCAATTCACAGGGAAGAGACGCAGAAAAACATAATAAATAATTTAAAAATCGAGTTAGAAAACAATAGATAACGAAAAGTACCTTTTTTTTTTTTTGCCCTCTCAGAATAACTTGGTTTCTATGAGGAAAGACACATAATAAAGAAAGGGCTTGGTAGTTGTTGGATACTATAATGTTGGCGATTTCATTTTTTCAACATTTTGAAGAACATTTTGCAAACTAACTAAAATATTATATGTATAATAATAACGTCACAAAGCCAAATTAAACCAAAAAAGAAATATTAAATATATAACCTTCGACCACAAAATATTATTAAAAAAGTAACATTCCACAACCACCGTCTAAATTAACAAATATTATATTAAACGCGTTGATTCAGCGTGGGGAAAAAAAAAAAAAAGTACTGTCCTTATATGGCTAGCTTCTTCTTCATTGACAAAGCTTAATTTATTGGTTCTTCAAAAGAGTGAAGGTGACTAGTATTTCATCAAATGGAACATAAATTATTGAGTAAAAGAATAGTCAAACGACTTTGTAGCTTTCATTGCTGCAGTTTTCACTAAAATATATCTTCTAATCTTTCCATTTTGCTGCTAGAAGTCGGGATTTTTTTTTTTACAGACAATTAAATTAAGAACAAAATGATATTAATAATCAATTTCTGTTAAAGAAAAAAAATATAATAGCATCCAAATAAACAACAAACTAGTTTGTGAATTCTTGATTGTTGTTGGAGCCTACTGTTAGTTTTTTCTTCTTTTCCATAAATTAATGAATTTTGTAATAAGATAAAAACGATATTTTATAATTATTATTTTTGATAATAAATTAGACAATGCATATAGCTACAATGTAGATTTGGATTGTCAATCACATGAAGATTATATCAAAACTAAAAAATAATAATAATAAAGCAAAGTTAATAGATAAATAATTGATTGATACAGTATTTTTTTCTGTACCCTACTAATTAATATTTCTAATAAATTCTCTATTCTTCGTTAAAAAATTAAAAAAATAGAAATAGAAATGGAAAAATAAATGACTAGCAAATAATTAAAGAGAGGTAGTAGATCTGCTTTACCTCTGGTCAAGCTGAACTAGTGGTCCCTCATCGCAAGTTCTTGGAACCTTCAATATTTTTTTCCAAACCTGTCAATTCCACGACAAAACAAAAGACTACACAGAATTCTAGTGAGAAAAATACTATAATGATATGTTGTAGCTTTTTATCATTTTTACATATTTTTTAATCTTAGGGGGTGTTTTGGGGTGCCTTGCCGTCTAGCTTTCAGACAACCGCTTGGGTAGTTCTTTTGTTTCCAATGAAATATTTATAAATGTCTATAATAAACTTAGCAATTTTATCATTTCAAGTCAAAATGAGATAATTTTTTACGAGATGAACGAAATAAAATCCATGTTGATATATTTTTTTCAAACACATTTTTACATTTTTTTACTTTAAACAGCTTTGTTTCAACTAAACGCATATTTTCATAACTCAATTCAGTTCCAATCAAAATATGCTACAACATTCATACCTGAATACGTTTTGGAAGTTGTCCATAATGAACCATCATGTTTCGAATAAATCACACCAAGTGTCGGATGCTGCAATAGTCATACCAGTTTCTCTGTTTCTTTTTCTTTTTCAGGCAATTAACAGTGTTTTTGTTTCTGTTTCAAACAATTGTTCATGTGACTGATTATTTTGTAATCAATCTTTTCCTTCCAAAATTCTCCATCTTGATCTTTGTGTACTGCAATTTTCCGAAGCTCTTTCGAAAGACTAGAGTACTGAGGATCATCTACTCTCTCACTCGTGTCCCGAAGAAACGAAAGTCTCTTTTCAGAATTCCAGAACAAACGGTGTCGCAACAACTCAATTGTTCTTGGCCTAGCAAGAATAAGAAATAGAATTTGCATCAAAGGAAAGTTTGAAACATAAGAGTTTGAATTCAAATACATATATCTATCTATATTTATATGTGGACATACATTAGAGAAAATTAACACATTTCAACTAAGTTAAAATCTACAACCTAGAGCAACCTTGGGGCTAAATAATTATTAATTTAATAGTAAGATATTATTTGTCAAAATAAATGTGAAATATAAGTATGTCTCAAGATGAAGTTAATTGAGATGTTTTAAAGTGTTCTAATGCGAGTTGCTCTCTCCTCTCAATTTATTTATTAAAAAAAAAAGAAGAAAAAAAAGAAAGGTATCTACTAGTAATTCACCGAGCTCGCCGAGCTTTTAGCCTACCTTCTGTTGTCGGTTTTCGATTTCACCGAGCTCAAATGAACCTTCGGAAGTGCCAGAAATACTAATGCCTTGTCCCTCATCTACATCTTTCTGCATTTTATCAGCCGATGGCAGGCCAATCTTCAACTCATCAAGTGGCCTAGCAGTGACTTTCTTTCCTCGGAAGAAATCGCGGACCTTTCGAAAAGCCAGCCAATCACACAAGAATTTATAGATGCCGGAGGAAAAAACCTCCTCCCATCAGTTTAAAGGAACCCAAATAAGTTATGGAAAACACTCTAAGGAGAATAACAGGGAAGGAGATCAAATAACAAGTTTAGAATAAAATAATTTGCTTTCACTGGTCTCTTTTCTTTTTGCTTTTCTTTTTCTTTTTCTTTTTTCTTTTTTTTTTTAATTTATTTTATTCTATTCTAGGATACAAAAAAAGTATGTCTTATTGGTACAGTATAATTTTAGACTGTACAATCGTATCAAAACGATATTAGATTAAAAAGTAAGCAAAATTGACAAATGTTTACGAAGATTTGACGGTAAGACTGTAAAATATCATTATAGTATTATTATTATTTTTTTGTTTTTCATGCCTTTTCTTTCTATGTAGTTCTTTCTTTTGTCGTGGAACTGACAGGTTTGGAAAATTTTATTGAAGGCTCCAAGTACTTGCAATGAGGGACCACTTATTCAGCACGAATAAAGGTAAAAGCAGGTCTAGTATCTCTTTAATTATGCTAGTCATTTCTTTTTCTTTTTAATTTTTTAATAAAGAATAGAGAATTTATTGGGAAAATTCTTTTAGTAGGATATGAAAAAACAAAAAACTCTACTTGTAATGTTGTTCTTCTTGGACCGTCAAATTTTAATATGTTAAACTTATGTACCTTTTTAGTTTTGATATAATTTTGACGCTCATTATGTACCTTTTTAGTTTTGATATAAAATTTTTCTTATTTTTTTAAGCCCTTTTGCCCTTACTTTATAACTTGGTGTGCTTGATTTTTCTATGGTAGTATTAAATCCTATTCATACTATCTTGTCCGTAAAAGTGGTTTTCACAGTATATTTCCATACTGTCTTGCCATAACACTATATAGTAATTTCTTTGACCATTTTAGTCAAACTTTGACTTTCTTGATCAACTTTGACTTTTCTTGGTCAAACTTTGACCAACATAAATCATAGAATTATTCATCCTTTTTTACTCAAAAGGTTACATGTTAGTCTAAGCAATCATTTTTGAGTCTTATAAAATCATAAGAACTCAAAAAATTTCACAAAAACTCTTGATCGAGCTTTTTCATAATTACCTTCATGGCACATATTAAATTCCTTTAAAAGGAAATAGTAATATCGAAAAACTAGATATTAAATTCCTTTAAAAGGAAATAGTAATATCGAAAAAATAGGTATTACAGTAATACTAGTTTTTTGCTCAGAATCTGTAATACTAGTTGTCTCCTCTCATCATTTACATTAATAGTTTTAAAAAAATATATATCATAAAACCTCTCCAGTGCCCTATAAAACTCAAAGATTTAATCCAAAATAATTAAAGAGCAAGTCGCTCCTCGTTGAAATGTCTGGTGTGTATGTGTTGTTTTAGAGTTTATTATTGTTTCCTGTAGCTTTGTCGTTTTTTGTTTCGATTAATATCCTTTTTTTTACAGATATTTATGTTGGTGTATGGTTCGATCTCTTCTTTGATCTGTTTCCTATTGATGTAATTTAATGTATATGTAATTTCCAAGTAATTGCCGTAGTCAAATTGATGCCGTTTTGAGGATTCTTAATGTCGTTTTTATGTTTTGTTGTTTTTTCCGTTCTGATTTTGTTCACAGATATTGATGTCGTTTTAAATTTTGTCCCCAATTTTTTTTCTTTTTCTTTGTTCTTTGTTCTTTTTATTTTTATTTATTTTTATTTTTAAGAATTATGATTCACGAGTGTCGTTTTTTCAAGGTAAACAAGGTAATGCGTGTTTTTTAAGAGGTCATTGTAGTTGAATATTACTTAGAGTCCGTTTGGTAAATGAATTTGAGTTGAGTTTTTGAAGTTTAAATAGTAAATTTTGTTGACTTTTTGTGAAAAAGGCAAAAACTTTTGAGAAAAAAGACAAAATTTGAGCTTGAAAACCAAGTTTGAGCTTGGTTTCCAAACAAACTCTTAATTATCGTTTTATGTCTTCTCAATTTATTGTCGTTTTCGCTTAATGTCGTTTCTACGTTGATATATATATATATTAGCTGTTGGTATGCCCTCCGTGGTAGTTTGGGTTGTTGAAATTTAATCGTAAAAGTAACTGTAGGGAAAAAAAAAAAAACCATAAGACATTATTAAGATATTTTGGCATCAAAGAAAAAAAGAGTGATTAGACCAGTAAATATATACTAAAAAAACATGAAAAGACCATAGTTACTTATATTATTTAATGATAATTTAACGCTTGACTTTACTATAAGATATATAGTTTGAATCTCTCTATCTTTAAATTAAACAACAACAACAAAAAGGAAAAAAACCCATTAAAATAGAGGAGAGGAGCAGGAGGATTTTTTTTTTTTCTTTTAAGGATAGTTTTTTTTTTTTTTTTTTTTTAGGTGCTTGGAAACAATGAATAACAAAAGTAGTGTTGTTATATATATTCTTAATAATTCAGATTCTTTTTTTTTTTTAGCCACTCAGAAATAACTTCGTTTTTGTGGAAAGACACAAAATAAAGAAAGGGCATGGTAAATTTTAACTCTTTATATTTAAATATAAAATTTTCTATTAGCTAGACTCCCATTTTACACTAAAATTATATATATATATATATATATATATATATATATATATCAACTCTTACATATACACTTCATAAAATTCTCAGCTGTGGCAAACCTATAAAATTTTTTTTGATTTTAAGAAACTGATAACATGAAAAATATTTAACAATATCAGTGGTTTTCAAGAACTACGGAATACATTTTAGTAAAGAAGAATCACGAATATTACAATAGTTTTATGATGAGTTTTAATACTTAAAAGTGTTACATATAGATTTTAGTGGGGGCTTATGTTAAGATAATTATTTCTTCGTGTGTGCAAAAATGAAAAATCATAAAATTTTAAGGGAAACTTTATAGTTTTTAAAAGTTCAATGGGGCCTAGAGCCCCAACTCATATGTAGCTCCCTCCGCCACTGAAGACATTCTAAACTTGTTACTAGCATGACCCTCCACGTCCACTCTTTGACATGCATGGCTGCTGTTGAAAGAGAGACGGATCCACTAATTACGCTAAGAAACCACCAAATTTGCCATAATTGGCTTCTCTTCCAATAAGGAATGTAACCAAGACTATCAAAAATGTTCCCTCAACATAACATCCGCCATAGTTTGAACTCGAAAAACCCTAATTAGTCCAACTTGACAGGCCACACTGTTTCCCATTACTAGCTGAACACCCCCCCCCCCCCCCCCTCTCAATCTCTCTCTTTCAAGAAGGCAACCCAATGTTTTTGGACTCATAAATAGTTTTCCTGTGCCTTCGTGTTTCTTTATCCCTCTTTCTTTATGGTTTCTCCTTTCTTTATCCATCTTAATTAATATTGATCACTGTTTGCAGAAGGAAGAAAGCATACAACGGATCGATGAGATCAAGTCAACAGACGTTTCAGGAGATCTGGAAGAGGTGATTTATAAATCATGAGCTTGTTCCATTTGATCATTCCTTTTTTTATGTATATAAAAAATATTATGTCAACTATTGCAAGTTTCCATATTTGAAAATGAAAAAGAAAAATCACTAGGGTTTCTTTTTGTTGTTGATTATTGTAAGAAGAGGGAAAACAATGAGTAGACTGTATGTAGGACATAGGGTGTCCACCTATTTGCTTCCCTAAAGCAATGTTTGGTAGGAGAGAGAGAAAAGTGAAATGAGGGAGTAGAAGATCACCTAGGTAAGAGAGATAGGAGAAGAAGGGAGAGGTCCTTTCCTCCACGATGTTTTTGGTATGATAAGAAGGAAGGAAAGCAAAGACCAACTCTCTTGTTTGGTATAGAAATACAAGGGAAAGGAAAGAATAGATTTTATTTGTAAATTGGCTATTTATAATTAATGAGATATATTGAATCCCTCCAAAAATTGTATAGAGATACAAGGGAAATGAAAGAATATATTTTATTTGTAAAATGACTATTTATAATGAATGAGATAAATTGAATCCCTCCAAAAATCTCTTCAATTTAGGAAATATCAAAATTAATGTGTTTTGAAAGATTGGGAGTCCCTCCCC
>CM046374.1:32052544-32115499 GCA_025413025.1 Ficus hispida
CTTGTTGGGAGATTCCTGATCAGTTGGCCGACATACCATGGCTCGCATTTTGAACCTTTCTCAGAACAAATTGGTGGGCCAATACCTAGTGGACGGCAATTCAACACATTCAACAACGACTCATACATGGAAACCCAGGATTGTGTGGATTTCCTTTGTCTAAATTATGCGGCAATAGAGAGGCGCAACCCGATCAAGTGATGACGGCAGCACGAGAAGGTATGTTTGATAGAAAGGTGGTGATGATGGGATATGCAAGTGGATTGGTGTCGGGATATCTGTGGGATACATGGTACTTTTCAGTAGAAGTAGTGATCATTGGTTTATGAAAAGCTTGGAAGAGAACGGCGACATATCTCAATCGCTCCCTTAAGAGGCAGGAGCAGAAGAAACTAAGAAGCAGAGGAAAATGGTCTTCTGAAAAGTCTCTAAAATAAGGTAATATCTTTGTAACTGAAACCTACTTTTTTCTTGTCATGTTTTGAGTCAATTTCTGTCATGTTCTAAGACAAAATAATCATTTGTATAATGTTTGTTAATCTTCATGTGTTTGTCTGGCTTTCCACTCTACAGGAAGGTGCATGAAAGGACTATGTATCAGGTCTGCCACCAGTATCTTATCTATTATATGATAATCTCTTGTTCCCTAATATGTAGCCAGAGTGCAAGAATAACAGATCATGTTCTACCTTTTGGATCTTAAATGTGAGACCCATTGAGGTTTTGGTCATGGTAATTTTTGTTCTTATTTGCATTTTACAAATAAAAATTATCTGCATCTTTCAATCCTATTATGTTAGGAAAAAAATAAGAAAAATAATCAAAACCTTTTGAAGCGGCTTATTGACGTCACGAGTATAAACCTTCTTTTGACAACCATACTCCAATTACTTACCCGCTTCAATTAAGATTTAATCTAGAAAACTAATAACAATAACACTGAACTAATAAACCGAAAATGAATGAGCTTGCTTTCAACTCACAACTGTAAACTTGGCCCCAAATGCCTTGATGAATAAGACACCTGTAGTTTTCACAAACAAGTTCACTGTAGATAACTAAAAGTTGAT
The DNA here is from genome assembly GCA_025413025.1 of Ficus hispida. NCBI lineage: Eukaryota > Viridiplantae > Streptophyta > Magnoliopsida > Rosales > Moraceae > Ficus > Ficus hispida. The sequence continues at coordinate 32,053,615 of CM046374.1, forward strand.
TTAACATGGAAAATATTTCTTCATGAAAGTGATCCAATTCTCTAATCAGTCGAGCCTTGTCGTCTAAATCCAACATGACAACTACGCATGAATGCCAACAAGCACAATTGCCAAAAAGAAGACCAATTTATTTAAAGAGTTCGGGGTTCAGCCAGTCTCTGTCATCCAAAAGGTTTAAAAAAAAAATTATCAGTTTTGTGAAGTTTCAACTTTCAACTATCAATTCAAAGAAGTGAAAACATGAAGAATTCGACAAAAAACAAGAAATTGAAGATTGCAGCATATGTAAAACTCACTTGCTAATGTCATCAAGGTGGTCATCAAAATCGACAACATCTTGCCATTTTTCAGTTGAAATATAATCCAACAGAACCTCATTTGATAACGGCTCCTTGGTGGTCAGGTGGTACCCTGCATCTGATCCAACAAGCTTCCAGTTTTTGGATGCGTCCTTTGTATAAAGCTGGTTTTAGCGAGGGAAAAAAAACACGAAATGAAAGGTTGTATTAGAATTTAAGTAGAAATTGGAACATGTTATGTCGAAATTGTACATGAGTCATGACAATACATCCTTCCCAGGGTAACAGTCTTAATCACCAATAATAAGCATTTACATCGAGAGAAATCATAGTATAAAGATATAGTTGAAAACTCAAGTGTACTCATATTGGGCATGCTGATGCCCGTCTCCAAAACTCACATGGGTCGTCCCCCAAGCAATATGAGACTGACTTTGTATGGGATGTGGTGATGGGCACCACTTATGATTTTTATTATTTTCGTACTGATAACACCAAAAACCATGTGAATTATCCGCATTCCGTAGTCATTACCAAATACCAGTTCATGTTCACTTGATCTTGAGCTTAAAGATAAAAACTTATAAAAAGCATACCCAATATCACACATGCCATTTCGGTGCAAAAGAAAACACTTTTCACCTTTGAAAGCTAAACTAGAAACTACATCAAAGTTAAATTACATTCTGCAAAAGCTAACAATACCCTTAAGCTGATTACAAAAGATAAGCAACTTTCAAAATTCTGTACACTATCTCATCAAGAATAAAACGAAAATGATCTCTAACCTGCATAACAGGGCTCCGATCCTTAGACTTTTCCAAAGCTGCAAGCTTTTTGTTATCTAACTACAAAATCATCAAGAGAAAAATAAGTTTATAATATAATTATCTCAATTCTCACAAAAAACTACACAAATCGCATCACAAGAATTCAAATTCAAGCACGTACCAAAAGAATAGCCGCTTGAGGAAAGTAACGAGATATGTAATCGCCAATATTCTTGGCCACACCACCAAGCTCATTGGCATCAAATCTCTAATTAGTTTAGCCTCGTCATCTAAAATCCAACATGAACAACAAAGCATGAATGCCCATAAGCAAAATTGCTAAAAAGAAGACCAATTTATTTGAAGAATTCAGAGTTGAACCAGTTTCTGCCATACAAAAGGTTAATGTATAACTTTCAACTACTATGAAAGAATTCAAAACATAAAGAAATCGGACGAAAAGCAGGAACTAGAAGATTGCGGCATATGTAAACTCACTTGCTAATGTTATCAAGGTGGTCATCAACATCTACAAATCTTACTATTTTTCAGTTGAAATATGACTCGGCAGAACCACATCTGCTAATGGCTCCTTGGTGGTCAGATGGTACCCTGCATCAGAATCGGATCCACCTATTTTCCCAATTTTGGATGCAATCTTTGTGTATTAGAATTAAACGACGATATACACGATAATGCATCATTCCCGTGCTAACAGTCTTAATCTCAGATATACATCTTAAATCACAAGTTTTCCAAGGTTTATAAAACTAAAATGAATATGTTATCTTTTGTTTGGCTTCTGACAAGTTTTTTTTTCTTTTCTCCTTTTTTGCTCTGAAAGGATGAAGCGGTAACCATAGCGGGGACTGCCTCCCGAGTACGAAAACAGAGGATGACGCATATGCTAAAGCCTAGCTCTCACTCAAGACTAAAAGCCCTTATTCCAATTTTTAAGAGTTAAACACCCTATAGTTCATTGCTACCGAGAGTAATAAATCACAAAAGCTAACAAACAAATAGGAGCAAACAAAATTTTTAGTGCTCCACCCTTAGTGTGTGAAGCAAGAAATTACAAGATAAAATCACATCTCTTCGAGATTGATATGCACGACATCTCTCGATTAGGACAATAATTATTAGGCTCCACTAGTAGCAAATTAAGTTTGCGTAATTTTTATCAAATTAATTTTGATTTTAAACATCATACTACCTCAAACTTTTATGTTGTTATGCAAATGAGACATCCATCATTAATTCATCAAAAATTAAAAGAAAAAAATTTATAAAACCTTTGATTTCTCGTCAACCTAGTTAGTTCATCACAAGGAGCGAGAAAAAAGAATTTTTTTTTTTTAAGGAGGCGTGAATTAAACCAAATTTGAATTAAAAGATTAATCGACTTTATACCTTTCTTTCTTTTTACGTAAACTTTGTAATCTAATTTAACAAAAAAAGCCCAAAATACGAGCATATAGTAGTGTAATTTAATTTTTTATTATTTGGGGTTTGAAGTTTGAAATAATTTAGAAGTTAGATCATGGGATATAATTGAAACCTTTAAAAAATATCTAAGTGGATTGTATAATTTCAAATTTTCAGATGAGAAAAATTATGGGTTTATTTGGAAAAAAAAAAATTGTGATTGGGTATAATTGGGGCAGGGGACAGCTATGGGACCAACGTGGCTCCGCCATTGACCATCACCAAGAGCTGTTGTTGGTATGGCAAGAGTTCCGCCCCTATATGTGGTAATTATTTTCAAAATGTTTTGGTTTTTGTTTTTTGTTTTTTGTTTTTTTTTTTTTCTAAGAATCCTTTTTTATTGGTCTGCAAAATGACTCTAAAACAAGAATAATCTCTAAATCACCATCATATGAAGATTTTTTTTGTCTTATTTTTAATATATTGATGACAAATGGACCATTTGCATACCAACATAAAAGTTCGGGATAGTATGATATTAAAACTATAATTTAAGGACAAATGAAATATTGGGTATTAATTTGAGTATAGTTTGTGAAAATAACCCAGTAAGTTTTGATGTTATTTTTATGGATTTGATTTTAGGTTACATGTAGTTTGTTTGTTTTCTTCATTGTTATTTTTAATTTGTTTTTAAAAATGAGTGAAGTTATATATATATATATATATATTATTTTATGGACCTAGATAAGTTAAAAGAGAAGACAACACGCAGATAAATCAAATGCTCTAACCCAAAAATTTAAGTCATGGGAAACAATAAAGAACTTTTTAGGTAAAAATTGAATTATATTCTAATCAACCAAGCGAGTAGACACTGACAAAAAATCCATAAACTTAGCAAATGGGGACATATACTTGAAAAGTGGAGAAACAAAAGGTGACCAATAGGTCGTACGGTAATACACTCGTTAAAATTAAAAAAACCATAAAGCTAAAAAAATAATTCCAATATCAAATACGATATGATCGGTATGGAAAAATAAAAAGTTTTGGAATCTTTCTTTGACAAAATGACATATTTCCTCGACTGGCGGAGACACCAGTCAATGTAAGGTTATGTTTTTAGGGGATGTTTGGAACACCTATAGGAAAATTTTTCTATTTTTTCCCGAAATGTCAGTTTGTTTTACGATCTTATTTTAAATCCATACTCCTATTCCCCTCTTTCATTTTCCAATAACTCAAATTTTAAAAGTTAATAAACTCTCTTATTTTAAGTCAAAATGAAATGATTCTTGTAGAAAGAAAATCCTCTCGCCATACTCTTGTTGGTCACATGATGGAGATACCACAGTCTGAAAATACTTGCTGTAAAGCACCAAAAAGAAAATGTAACTCAATAACATTCACATTAGTATCAGCTTCTAATACATATGTGATGGTTGAAAATCAGAGTCCTATATATAATGTACTTTCACACAGTCCTATTATGGAAATTAGCTTTGTCCATCAACTACAATTGAATTTCATGATGGCCAAAATAATAGTCCACTTAGCGTGATAATTAGAGTATGAGTTTTGAAAATGTTTTGATTCGAGATAAGTTGAGTTTTGAAAATATGTGTTTAGTTGCAAATGAACTAACCATTTGCAGTTAAAAAGTGTATAAAAGAATTGAAATGTATTTAGAAAAAATATATATTTTGGATTTTCTTTCATTATGACTCATCATTCTATACAATTTAAGGGAAAAAAGAAAAAGGAAAAGCTCATTTTGACTTGAATAAGAAAGTTATGGACTACTAAATTTTGAGTTTTTAAAAATTAAAAAGAGAGATTTGGATATGCAACCAGTGAAAGTGATTTATTATTAAAGAGAAAAAAAACAATTGGAGTTCTGACTAGCTATAAGAAATCATCCATTGTGATTGATGGACACAGCTTATTTAAAATGTTGTGCGTCCGCTAAAGAGAGCATCTTTCATGCACTTGATATAGGAAAGGGTTTAGAAATTAATATTCTATTAGATACGTAAATATCTCGTGGGGCAGAGAGCCTTTGGAAATTTTGTCTTTGATTGGAAATCTTTCATTGGAATTCTTGAGATGACTTTGTGCCCTTGTGAAAGACTTGCTCTCGTTTGATAGACATCTATACAAATATATCACTAGTGAAGGCTCCAATCATCTTAAGAAAACAAGACATGATGAAGTGCTTGTCGGTATCTCTTCTCTGTGTACTCCTCTTCTTGATCTTCAGTTCTCGAATTTTCTGTTCATTATATATTACAATTTTGTGTAATTAAGATGCAATGACATTATAGTATATACATTAAACGGGGAAAGGTTATGAACGCAACTCAAACAACACACTATCATCGAACTAGTTACGAAATTAAGCCGAAAACGACAACAAATTGAATAAGACAAACAAAAACGACAACAAGTATTCAACTACAATGACCTCTAAAAAGCACACATGACCTTGCAAAAAAATGACACTCGTTAATCGAGGTACTAAAAAAAAAAAAGCACACAATCGACATAAATAGGGAACAAAGTCTAAAACGACATCAAGATATGTGAACTTAATCAGAAAGGGGAAAAGACAACAAAACATAAAAAATGACATCAAGTATCCTCAAAACGGCATAAATATAAACGCTACATTTACTAGGAAATTACAAAGATATTAAATTACGTAAATTGTCAACATATTTATGAAGGAGATAGACATATAAACGACTTCAATAAGAAACGACAACAGTGTGTAAAAACCTATTAACACGAAAAGAGATGAATCAAAGCAAAAAACGACAAAGCTATAAAAAAACAATTACAAACTCTGTAATGACACGTATACAGTAGAGGTTTAAACAAGTAGTGAGTAATTTATTTTGGATTGGATAATAGAGTTTATACAGGACACTATATATTTCGTGATTTTCTTTATCAATTTTTTCTTCTTCCGTAAATGATGAGAGCCGACAACTAGTACTACAAAGTACATATTTACTAGCAACTTTATTCGTTATTTTATTTTATTTTATTTTGTTATTGTTGTTATTATTATTATTATTTTTTGCTGAGAATACTAGCAACTTTATTCCACACCCGTGCCCACCTTCCAAAAGTTTAGTGCACTAATTCAAGAGCAGTAAATTAAAAATAATAACGTCAATTAAGAATAATCATGATCCGCAATATAAAAAATGTGATTACGATGTAATTAATTACGACCATTTTTAGAGAGAGAGATAGAGAGAGAGAATTTTCAAAAGAATCTGCCTTCACAGATGCTTTCAAGTCTTATTTTACTAATAATAGCTGCTGGTCCTAAACGCAACATTGAACGAAACATGCTAATAGATTAATAAACGACTGCAACAAACTAACAATTTGGAAAAAGAAACGGCATATCGTTTGGTAGCTGCGGGGACAAAGTCTGAATACAATGTGACGTTTGAGAACATTAATGAAGACGACGTCGTTTACAAAGGGTTGAAGGGAAAAGAAAGGAGAAGGGCAGAGAAAGGAAAACTAAAGTAGAAGGCCACGTGAGCATTAATAATCAAAGTGCCACGTCATCAGAATTATAGTCTTAGTTGTAACAATGATGGTAACACCTGAAACTTTCCAAGAAAAACTATAAATAGGGTGTGAAGGTATGAGATTTGTATGCTTTTGGAAATACCTGAAACATAGAGAAACTTAGACTTTTGTTGAGACAATTAGAATCTTGTAACTCTAGATATCAGGGATTCTAATAAAGCTTTGTATTCATTGTTTGTTATTTGATCAAATTTCAGCACAAACAGTAATGGTACTGTGGAGCTACGGAAATAAAAACTCGTTTAACATTAAGAAATGCTAATGCATCTCAAACTCTCACAAACTTTAATACGATCACACATACATCTATAGATTTATATATATGAAAATTTATACAGCAGCATGAGACCATAACTATATCAAGAGCATCGATCTACGCCCACGCCTCAGTTAGCAGCAGGAACATCAAGCCAAATATCCGTCTAATTAGGAATAGTTCTATGATGACTGGCTTGACCGCAGAACTAAAACGTTTATGGGAAATCGAAACCAACAATTTACTTAAAATCTTTGATTTTTTAGAAAAAGATAAAACTGAGATAAAAAATTTAAATTTGAGTTGATTTATCAAACATAATCTTAAAAAAGGGGAGGGCGGGGGGGGGGGGAATCACGGGCTCTTTGTGAATGGGCTTAGTGGGCTTCTGGTTTGTATTAAAATTTAGGGTTGGACTTAATTAGTTTAGGCCCAGTGTTGGTAGGTTTCATCTTCCTGCACAAGAAAAAGGACCATGGCCACAGCGAAGAAGTATGCAGACAAACACCGGAGAAGAAGAAGAAAACGAGGAGGAGAGGAAAAGAGGTGGGATGACTCATGGTCGGTTTCGGTTAACGACCGAACCCAAAACCTCAGAACCGTAACCGCCCGTTCCGGTGATGATCGGTTCGGTTAACTGCCCGAGCAATCTTGGTGCTGACATGTCACCGACTCTCCGGGGGCTGTCACCGGCGGTCTCGTTCGGTTCTCGGTTTAAATGTTCAGCCCTGGGTAAAATTAGCTCAATCAGTAATGAAAGCATCTTTTTGTACTTCATAAAAGTCCAGAAGTTGAGGTGTAAGATTTGCATAACGTAACAATGACTTTGACTTTTGAACAAGTGTGCTGTTTTTTTTTTTTTTTTTAAGAGAAATTCATATTATACGTTTAGTTAAAATAAGGTGTAATATTATTGTTAGATTATATCTCTAATGACAAGTATTATGTTGTACACACTATCGTGGGATTATAGGATCAGCCTTGTTGAAGGAACAAATGACACGTAAATGTCTCGTGGGGCAGATAGCCGTGGAAATTTTGTGTTTGATTGCAAACATTATTGGAAATTCCTTCATTGGAAAATGATATAGGAATTCTTGAGATGACTTTGTGCCTTGCGGAGACTTGCGCAGATATGATGGACCCGTGCTTGTAGCGTTGGGAAATCTATGTAGGTTTCCGGTTTTTGAACTCCGTACTCGCTTCTCTCTTTTAAATCTCTACAAATATTTCATTTGAATTATTTACCGTCAAAACGGTCTTCTTGTGCTTTAAGGCTTTTCATGTCTGTATTATATTGTTCGTATCTCTTTGATGTAGAATGTAATTTCCCTTTTCAGAAAATTTATAATAACAATAATAATAGTTCTATTATTGTTATTAAATTATCACCATCATCGTCAGTATTATTGATTTGGGGCAATCTCCACGAGTCCATGACTGTCATACAAGTCCCCCTGACATTTCCTCTGACTCCATTCTATATTATTTACATAAACAAACTATACATTTATATAGAGCTAGGAAAGATGTATAAAAGGATGAAATGAATATTAGTGCAGCCAATAAAATAAGTTGAGATTTAATTGTCCGTATATATAAAATGAATTATATACATGAATAAAAATAAGGCTATCAAACTTTTTTTTAAGGTAAGTTCGAGAAGAAAATACTCTTGCCATACTCTGGTTCATCACATGAGGGAGATTTCGAAATTCACAGACCAAAGGTACTTGCTACCAAAGAAAATGGAAGTTATTAACATCTTGTTACTATTAGCTTCTGATATGTACTACGGTTAAAAAACATAGCTATATTGATCGTAAAAATTAGTTGTGTCCATCAACCACAATTAAATTTCATGATAACGAAAGTAAGAAAATTTTCATTCAACACGGCTAATTTAATTCTAGCGCGTCCAGCTCGGGACAAACCTTGAGTATTCATTGGTTGGATTCCATAAGAAGACTATCAGAAAGCACGTTAATTAAGGATGTAACATCATTCACATTTAGTAGTTATTACTCCTCACTATAATGGTGGCATACTTTTCTGGATTTCCGAGTCAACAGTTTGTCAGTCTTTCTGATTCTTTAATGGGTGAAAATGATATAACAATGACAAATTTTGACTTTTGGACCCAAAAAAATGAAAAAAAAAAAAAGGAAAAAAAATAATTTCTAATCGAGTATACTCCTCACTGTAATTGGTGTCTTGGCCTTTTCATCTGGTCGTTAAGATGGTATTTTCATCTGGTCATTAAGATAGCTATAATTTCTTAATTATTTAATGATAAATTATTAAATCCGTCTTTATATTTTAACTTTATATAATTTTGATTTCTGAATTTTTTCATAATTGAAGTATATTAAATTATTAAAATGTTATTACAATAGTCCTTTATGTTAATTTTTTAACGTAATCCGATAGTTTGTAATACTTTTTGACCAAATTGTTAAAAATTTTGTTTAAAAATTAACATAAATGACTTTTATAGCAACATTTTAATAGTTTAAGAACATTTCTTGTTCTTTTTTTTTTTTTTTGTATCTGGAATGATCGTAAACTATTAAAAACATTGTCGTAATATTCTTTTCCGTTAATTTTTAACATAATCCATAGTCATTAGCACACTTTTGATCAAATAACTAACAGATTCTGTTTAAAATTTAACGGAAATGTTGTGGTAACATTTTAAAAGTTTAAAACATTCCACCTATAAAAAAAAATTCAGAGACTAAAATTATATAATGTTAAAAATTTAGAGACTAAACAAATAATTTACCTATTATTTAAAGACTAAGACTTTATTTTTACGTCTGACCTGGGGTCGCGTTGTGAGGCACCCATGACGGGCGCATTGGGGAGTATCGGAGTCCCGATGCGTGCCCGACGCACGTGGCGGTGGCACCGAATGATCGACTACCTGTTGCCAAGACGACGTGACAGTGGACTCGATTTTTGGACCAACCGCGGGTCGAACACGCGCACGGGAGGTCATTGTCCGCCCCCCCCCCCACGGTCCCCCTCGCCCGGCTAGGAGCGGTAGGGGGCTTCGCGGGGGGGCAACGACGTGTGACGCCCAGGCAGACGTGATAATATATTTGCTTGACAGGTCCCCAGTCAATGAATGCGTGTAGCAATTTTCCACCCCACTTGTTTTTTCTTATTATTATTATTTTTTTTTTTTGAAAAGCTTCCTCCCCACTTTTCAATGTATGGAGATTCTGTTTGTAGGGGACTTCCTAAATGTTTTCTTCTTTATTTTTTTTTTATCCAAAAGTAAGTATATATATTTCACGATCTCAATTCATGTGCACATCTTTTTTCACAGATTTTACCGTAATACACTCATTAAAATTTAAAAACAAAAAAGAAAAAACCCATAAAGCTAAAAAAAAATAATAATAATAAAATCAATCATGGTCGAAGCCAAATCAAACACGATACGGTTGGTATGGAAAAATAAAAAAGATTTGGAACCTCTCTTTGTCAAAATAATATATTTGCTTGACTCGGGAAGATACCAGTCAATGAAAGCGTGTAGCAATTTTCCAACCCCCACGTTTTTTTTTTTTAAGGCTTTCCACCCCACTTTTCAATGTATATAGATTCTGTATTTAGGGGACGTCCTACGATTGGAGCTGTTGCCACAAATGGACTATAAGAAATCATCCACTGTGCTTCTAATTTGAGGCAAAACTCAAGTAGAAATTAATATTCTATTGGGTACGTAAACATCTCGTGGGGGCAGAGGACCTTTGGAAATTTTGTGTTTTGACTGGAAATCTTTTTCATTGGAATTCTTGAGATGACTTTGTGCCCTCGTGAAAGACTTGCTCTGATTTGATAGACATGTATATAAGTGTATCACTAGTAAAGCCTCTAATCACCTCACTAAAATATTACTCAAGAAAAAACAAGGGATGGGGTGCTTATCCTCATTATCTCCTCTCTGTGTACTCTTCTTCTTCATCTTCAATTCTGGAGTTCGTTTTTCATCTGCTTCTGTTGTGCCTCAATGCCATCCCGATGAGAGCTCCGCTCTTCTCCAACTCAGTAACGGCTCTTTCTCACCTTCTTCTCCGTGTTTTACGACGACAACATGGAATGAGAGCACAAATTGTTGCACGTGGGATGGAATCACATGTGACAGAGTTACAGGGCATGTGATTGGCCTCGAGCTATTTTGCAGATCTCTTAAGGGTTTCCACGTGCCTTTGGAAATCTCATATCTCTCGAAATTGGTCAACTTGACACTCGATGGATGTGAGCAAATAAAACTAGGAGACCATACCTTCAAAGCACTAGCCAAAAACTTAACCAACCTAAGAGTACTCGACTTTTCCTATATTGACATGTCTTCTGTGTCACCTGTCTCTTTGACAAACTTGTCTTCTTCTTTAACATTTCTTAGTCTCTACTCTTCTAACTTGCATGGAGAGTTGCCGAAGAACATGTTCCAAATGCCGAAACTTGAGGTACTTGTCTTACGACGCAACAATCTAAATGGCCAGATTCCTTGCTCCTTTTTAAACCTTCAACGACTCAGGACCATCGATCTTTCATCCAACAATTCTCAGGCCAACTTCCTAAAGTCTGCAGCAATTCCTCACAAAAATACCCTCCACTTGGCTCTTCAAATTATCTAGTGGGAAATGCTCCTTCAAATTTAACCTCTCTCTCGTTAGGTAGTAACTCACTAAATGGTACAATACCTTCATGGATATATGAACTACCATATTTGGAGGAGTTACGACTCGGCGGCAACCTTTTCACTGGTGAGATTGGTGAGTTTCGGAGCACCTCGTTGCGATCCTGTCATTGGGTGGGAATAAACTGCATGGCATGATTCCAAGATCAATATTCCATCAGGCTGAACTCACAGGATTGTATCTTTCATCAAATAATCTTACAGGTACTGTGGAGTTTGAAAAGCTTTCAAAGCTTAAAAAGCTAGAGGGTGTTAATCTTTCTTCAAACAATTTGTCATTCAATTTTAACAACTCCATAAATTATACCTTAGATAACCTTTGGACGTTGGGTTTGTCTTCTTGCAACATAAGTGAGTTCCCACACTTCCTTAGATATGCAATACAGTTAGACAGCCTAGATCTTTCATATAACCAAATACCGGGAAGTGTTCCTAATTGGTTATGGGAAGTGAGCAAGAATTCAATGTCTCGTTTGAATCTTTCCCACAACTATTTAACCCAAATAGAGCCACTTCCAATGTATCGCTTGCTAATTCTAGACCTTAGTTCCAACTTTTTTTCAGGGCCTCTACCAATTCCTTTAGCACCTTCTTTACTCCACTTTGTTGTCTCGAAAAATCAGTTCTCAGGAGATATCCCTACTTCTATTTGCACCATGACATCCCTTTGGATTGTCGATTTATCTCTCAACAACTTGAGTGGCAATATTCCTCAATGCATGGGACATTTCAGTACAAGGCTCACAGTAGTTGATTTGCGAATGAACAAACTACATGGCCCCATTCCTGCAACATTCGCAAAGGGCAACAGTTTGAGGTATATTAATTTTAATGGGAATGAGCTGGAAGGACCGCTGCCAAGATCTTTGGAGCATTGCAGATATCTTGAAGTTCTTGATGTTGGAAACAACCGGCTAAGAGACACGTTCCCTGACTGGCTAGAATCTCTTCCGGAGCTACAAGTTCTAGTCCTGAGAGCTAACAAGTTTTATGATTCCATTGAGAATCCTAAAACCAGATCTCCCTTTCGTCAGCTAAGAATCATAGACGTTTCCTACAATGAATTCAGGGGTGCTTTTCCGATCGGATACATTGAGAATTTCAAGGCTATGATGGATACAGAGAGAGTCAAAATGGAGTATATGAAAACATCTTATATGGTTTATTTCTTTTATTCGATAGTGGTGTCCATGAAAGGCGTTGACGTTGAGCTGGTGAAAATTCAGACTATTTTGACAACTATTGATTTCTCAAGCAACAATTTTACGGGTGAGATTCCGAAGTTGATTGGAAGGCTTGAATCGCTCAAGGGTCTCAACTTTTCTCACAATAAGTTGCAAGGTACTATACCATCCTCATTGGGAAATTTGACTAATCTCGAATGGTTAGATCTCTCTTCTAATGAGCTTGTTGGGAGGATTCCTGATCAGCTGGCGGGTATACCATGGCTTGCATCCTTGAACCTTTCTCAGAACAAATTGGTGGGACCAATTCCTAGTGGACGGCAATTCAACACATTCAACAACGACTCATACAGTGGAAACCCAGGATTGTGCGGATTTCCTTTGTCTAAATTATGCGGCAATAGAGAGGCACAACCCAATCAAGGTGATGACAGAGAGCACGACAAAGGCATGTTTGATTGGAAGGTGGTGATGATGGGTTATGCAAGCGGAGTGGTGATCGGGATAACTGTGGGATACATGGTGCTTTTCAGTAGAAGTGGTGATCATTTGTTTATGAAAAGGCTTGGAAGAGAACGGCGACATATCTCAATCGCTCCCTTAAGAGGCAGGAGCAGAAGAAGAAACTAAGAAGCAGAGGAAAATAGTGCCTTCTGAAAAAGTCTCTAAAATAAAGGTAATATATTTGTAATTGAAACCCTGCTTTTTTCTTGTCATGTTCTAAGACAAAAATAATCAGTTGTATAATTGTTTGCTAATCTTCTTGTGTTTGTCTGGTTTTTCACTCTACAGGAAGGTGCATGAAAAGGACTATTTATTAGGTCTGTCATCAGTATCTTATCTGTTATATGATAATCTCTTATTCCCCTAATATGTAGCCAGAGTGCATGAATTAACAGATCATGTTCTACCTTTCGGAATCTTAAATGTGAGACCCATTGAGGTTTTGGTCATACTAATTTTTGTTCTTATTTGTATTTTACAAATAAAAGTTCTCTGCATCTTTCAATCATATTATGTTAGGGAAAAAAAATAAGAAAAATAATCAAAAACCTTTTGAAACGGCTTATTGACGTCACGAGTATAAACCTTCTTTTGACAACCATACTCCAATTACTTACCCACTTCAATTAAGATTTAATCTAGAAAACTAATAACAATAACATTGATACTACTAAAACTGAAAATGAATGAGCTTGCTTTCAATTCAACAACTATAAACTTGGCCCCAAATGCCTTGATGAATAAGACACCTGTAGTTTTCACAAACAAGTTCCAACTGTAGATAACTGAAAAGTTGATTTAACATGGAAAATATTTCCTCATGAAAGTGATCCTGATTCTCTAATTAGTCGAGCCTTGTCATCTAAAATCCAACATGAACAACTAAGCATGAATGCCAACAAGCAAATTTGCCAAAAAGAAGACCAATTTATTTGAAGAGTTCAGGGTTCAGCCAGTCTCTGCCATCCAAAAGGTTTTAAAAAAAATTTATCAGTTTTGTGAAGTTTCAACTTTCAACTATCAATTCAAAGAAATGAAAACATGAAGAATCGGACGAAAAACAAGAAACTGAAGATTGCAGCATATGTAAAACTCACTTGCTAATGTCATCAAGGTGGTCATCAAAATCGACAACATCTTGCCATTTTTCAGTTGAAATATAATCCAACAGAACCTCATTTGCTAACGGCTCCTTGGTGGTCAGATGGTACCCTGCACCTGATCCAACTAGCTTCCAGTTTTTGTATGCGTCCTTTGTGTAAAGCTGGTTTTAGGGAGGGAAGAAAAACACGAAATGAAAGGTTGTATTAGAATTTAAGTAGAAATTGGAACATGCTATGTCGAAATTGTACATGAGTCATGACAATACATCATTCCCAGGGTAACAGTCTTAATCACCAATAATAAGCATTTACATCGAGAGAAAATCATAGTATAAAGATAAAGTAGTTGAAAACTCAAGCGTACTCATATTGGGCATGCTGATGCCCGTCTCCAAAACTCACATGGGTCGTCCCCCAAGCACATGAGACTGACTTTGTATAGGATGTGGTGCTGGGCACCACTTATGATTTTTATTATTTTCGTACCGATAACACCAAAAACCATGTGAATTATCCACATTCCGTAGGCATTACCAGTTAATGTTCACCTGATCTTGAGCTTAAAGATAAAAAACTTATAAAAGCATACCCAATCTCACACATGTCATTTCAGAGCAAAAGAAAAACACTTTTCACCTTTGAAAGCTAGACTAGAAACCACATCAAAGTTAAATTACGTACTGCAAAGCTAACAATACCCTTAAGCGGATTAAAAAGATAAGCAACTTCAAAATTCTGTACATAATCTCTCATCAAGAATAATAAAAAAATGATCTCTAACCTGCATAACAGGGCTCCGATCCTTGGACTTTTCCAAAGCTGCAAGCTTTTTGTTATCTAACTACAAAATCATCAAGAGAAAAAATAAGTTTATAATAAAATTATCTCAATTCCCACAAAAAACTACACAAAATCGCATCATAAGAATTCAAATTCAAGCACGTACCAAAAGAATAGCCGCTTGAGGAAAGTAACGAGATATGTGATCGCCAATATTTTTGGCCACACCACCAAGCTCATTGGCATCAAATCTCTAATTAGTTTAGCCTCGTCATCTAAAATCCAACATGAACAACAAAGCATGAATGCCCATAAGCAAAATTGGTAAAAAGAAGGACCAATTTATTTGAAGAGTTCAGGGTTGAACCAGTTTCTGCCATCCAAAAGGTTAATATATAACTTTCAATTACTATGAAAGAATTCAAAACATAAAGAAATCGGACGAAAAGCAGGAACTAGAAGATTGCGGCATATGTAAACTCACTTGCTAATGTTATCAAGGTGGTCATCAACATCTACAAATCTTGCTATTTTTCAGTTGAAATATGACTCGGCAGAACCACATATGCTAATGGCTCCTTGGTGTCAGATGGTACCCTGCATCGGAATCGGATCTACCTATTTTCCCATTTTTGGACGCGATCTTTGTGTATTAGAATTAAACGACGAAATCTACACGATAATGCATCATTCCCGTGCTAACAGTCTTAATCTCAGATATACATCTTAAATCACAAGTTTTCCAAGGTTTATAAAACTAAAATGAATATGTTATCTTTTGTTTGGCTTCTGACAAGTTTTTTTTTTTTCTTTTCTCCTTTTTTGCTCTGAAAGGATGAAGCGGTAACCATTGCGGGGACTGCCTCCCGAGTACGAAAACAGAGGATGACGCATATGCTAAAGCCTAGCTCTCACTCAAACTAAAAGCCCTTATTCCAATTTTTAAGAGTTAAACGCCCTAGTTCATTACTACCGAGAGTAATAAATCACAAAAGCTAACAAACAAATAGGAGCAAACAAAATTTTTAGTGCTCCACCCTTAGTGTGTGAAGCAAGAAATTACAAGATAAAATCACACCTCTTCGAGATTGATATGAACGACATCTCTCGATTAGGACAATAATTATTAGGCTCCACTAGTAGCAAATTAAGTTTGCGTAATTTTTATCAAATTAATTCTGATTTTAAACATCATACTACCTTAAACTTTTATGTTGTTATGCAAATGAGACATCCATCATTAATTCATCAAAAATTAAAAGAAAAAAATTAATAAAACCTTTGATTTCTCGTCAACCTAGTTAATTCATCACAAGGAGCGAGAAATTTTTTTTTTTTTTTTTAAGGAGGCGTGAATTAAACCAAATTTTGAATTAAAAGATTAATCGACTTTATACCTTTCTTTTCTTTTTCTAATTTAACAAAAAAAAGTCCAAAATACGAGCATATAGTACTGTAATTTAATTTTTTGTTATTTGGGGTTTCAAGTTTGAAATAATTTAGAAGTTAGATCTTGGGATATAATTGAAACCTTTAAAAAATATCTAAGTGGATTGTATAATTTCAAAATTTCAGATGAGAAAAATTATGGGCTTATTTGGGGGAAAAAAAATGTTATAATTGGGGCAGGGGACAGCTATGGGACCAACATGGCTCCGCCATTGACCATCACCAAGAGCTATTGTTGGTATGGCAAGAGTTCCGCCCCTATATGTGGTAATTATTTTCAAAATGTTTTGTTTTTTGTTTTTTGTTTTGTTTTTTTTTCTAAGAATCCTTTTTTATTGGTCTGCAAAATGACTCTAAAACAAGAATAATCTCTAAATCAACCTCATATGAAGATTTTTTGTCTTATTTTTAATATATTGATGAAAATGGACCATTTGCATTCCAACATAAAAGTTCGGGATAGTATGATATTTAAAACTATAATTTAAGGACAAATGAAATATTGGGTATGTAATTTGAGTATAGTTTGTGAAAATAACCCAGTAAGTTTTGATGTTATTTTTATGGATTTGATTTTAGGTTACATGTAGTTTGTTTGTTTTCTTCATTGTTATTTTTAATTTGTTTTTAAAAATGGGTCAAGTTATATATATATATATATATATATTTTATGGACCTAGTTAAGTTAAAAGAGAAGACAACATGCAGATAAATCTAATGATCTAACCCAAAAATTTAAGTAATGGGAAACAATAAAGAACTTTTTAGGTAAAAATTGAATTATATTCTAATCAACCAAGCGAGTCTACACTTACAAAAAAAATCCATAAACTTAGCAAATGGGGACATATACTTGAAAAGTAGAAAAACGAAAGGTGACCAATAGGTCCTACGGTAATACACTCGTTAAAATTAAAAAAACCATAAAGCTAAAAAAAAAATTCCAATATCAAATACGATATGATCGGTATGGAAAAATAAAAAAGTTTTGGAATCTTTCTTTGACAAAATGACATATTTCCTCGACTGGCGGAGACACCAGTCAATGTAAGCGTGTTGCATTTTTCCACCCCACTCTTCAAGGTTATGTTTTTAGGGGATGTTTGGAACACCTATAGGAAAATTTTTCTATTTTTTCCCGGAATGTCAGTTTGTTTTACCATCTTATTTTAAATCTACACTCCTATTCCCCTCTTCCATTTTTCAATAACTCAAATTTTAAAAGTCAATAAACTCTCTTATTTTAAGTCGAAATGAAATGATTCTTGTAAAAAGAAAATCCTCTCGCCATACTCTTGTTGGTCACATGATGGAGATACCACAGTCTGAAAATACTTGCTGTAAAGCACCGAAAAGAAAATGTAACTCAATAACATTCACATTAGTATCTGCTTCTAATACATATTTGATATTTGAAAATCAGAGTCCTATATATAATGTACTTTCACATTTTCCTATTATGGAAATTAGCTTTGGCCATCAACTACAATTGAATTTCATGATGGCGAAAATAATAGTCCACTTAGCATGATAATTAGAGTATGAGTTTTGAAAATGTTTTGATTTGAGACAAGTTGAGTTTTGAAAATATGTGTTTAGTTGAAAATGAACCATTTGCAGTTAAAAAGTGTATAAAAGAATTGAAATGTGTTTAGAAAAAAAAGTATATTTTGGATTTTATTTCATTATGTCTCATCATTCTATACAATTTAAGGGAAAAAGAAAAAAGGAAAAGCTCATTTTGACTTGAATAAGAAAGTTATGGACTACTAAATTTTGAGTTTTTAAAAAATTAAAAAGAGAAATTTGGATATGCAACCAGTGAAAGTGATTTATTATTAAAGAGAAAAAAACAATTGGAGTTCTGACTAGCTATAAGAAATCATCCATTGTGATTGATGGACACAGCTTATTTAAAATGTTGTGCGTCCGCTAAAGAGAGCATCTTTCATGCACTTGATATAGGAAAGGGTTTAGAAATTAATATTCTATTAGATACGTAAATATCTCGTGGGGCAGAGAGCCTTTGGAAATTTTGTCTTTGATTGGAAAATCTTTCATTGGAATTCTTGAGATGACTTTGTGCCCTTGTGAAAGACTTGCTCTCGTTTGATAGACATCTATATAAGTATATCACTTGTGAAGGCTCTAATCATCTTAAGAAAACAAGACATGATGAAGTGCTAGTCGGTATCTCTTCTCTGTGTACTCCTCTTCTTGATCTTCAGTTCTCGAATTTACATGATTCAGTGCTTTAGGTTAATCTTATGTGATGACACATTACTTATTTTGCTTGTTATGGATCTTAATTGTATTTTAAAATTTTTTTTTTGTTGGCAGGTTAGCGAATTGGTAGGTCAACGAGTCATATTATGTTAATCTCCCCAAATTACTATGTTGGTGGGTTGCGCTGGTCGGGTTGGGTCAACCTGCAAAGTCAGTGGGTCAAATAGGGTTGATATTTATTTGACCTAACAGGTCATGGGTCGGATCCGAGTTAGAGTTTTAAAAATTTGTATTGGCTTCAACTTGACACGAGTCGGACCTTTTGGCATGAACTGTCAGCCCTAATATCGAGTATAAAATTCAAGGTCATTCGTAAAAACTTAGTAAATTTTGATGTTATTTTTACGAATTCAATTTTCAAGCTGTCACATGTAGTTTGTTAATTTTCATTGTTTCAATTTTAAAAAAAATTTTGTCAAGTCCATTCATTGTTTTGCCAGGGACCTAAAAGTTGGCTAAATGACAAGTTAGAAGAGGACACAGTATGCTAAAAAAAATATCCAATGTTTCCAACCCAAAAGTTATGTCATGGGGAACAGTAAGGATTATTAATGAGACATATAGATTGTTATTAAAACTTACACTTGGAAAATGGAGAAATGAAAGGCTACCAACAGATCTTGAATTAAATTTGAATAGAACAACAGTAGCAAATATTGTGTTAGTATCTCTTTGATTGAGAATAAAATTTCCCTTTTCAAAAAAAAAAAGAAGAATAACAATTAAATATTGTGACAATCTCCATGAAAGGAATATTAGTGCAGCCAATAAAACAAATTGAGATTTTACAGTCCATAGATGTTTATAGTGAATTATGTACAATAAACAGATTGTTACGTTTTGAAGAAAATGGTTCTGCCATACTATTGGTCATCACTTGCTGAGTAGCACCAAAGAAAATGCAAGTCAGTCATAGTAGCTTTTGATACGTATTTAATGGTTGAAAAACAGAATCTTATCAATAATACATTTTCTAAGGATCCCTACCATGGAAATTAACTGTGTACATCAACCACAATTGAATTTCGTGACAACAAAAATACGAAATTATATATCCATTGTGATTGATGGACACGGCTAATTTAATTGCCGCGTGTCCAATTCGGGACACATCTTGAGAATTCATTGGTTTAGTTTCATCAGAAGACTATAAGAATGCACGTTAACTGAGGGCCACAGACTTTTCTGCAAGATGTAACATCATTCACATTTAGTATACTCCTCACTGTAATTGGTGTCTTGGCCTTTTCATCTAGCCATTAAAATGATCTTTTCATCTAGTCATTAAGATAGCTTTAATTTTTTAATTATTCAAGGTTAAATTGTTAGATTGATCCTGAATTTTTAATTTTATACAATTTTAGTTCCTGAACTTTTTTCATAGTTGGAATACCCCTAAACTATTAAAATATTATTACAATAGTCCTTTATGTCAATTTTTAGACGTAATCCAGTATTTAGCATAACTTTTTGATCAATTTACTAATGGATTTTGTTTAAAATTTTATAGAAATGACTTTTATAACAATATTTTAATAGTTTAGGGGCATTTCCTATTCTTTTGTCGTAGCTGAAATGATCATAAACTATTAAAAATGATGTTGCAATATTTTTTTCATTAATTTTTGGATAGAATCCATAGTTATTAGCATCACTTTTTGATCAAATTACTAATAAATTCTGTCCAAAAATTAACAGAAAAATTGTAGTTACATTTTAAAAGTTTAGGAGCATTCTAACTACCAAAAAAAAATTCAAAGACTAAAATTGCATAATGTTAAAAGTTTAGGGACTAAATAAGTAATTTATCCATTATTTAAATACTAAAACTTTATTTTTATGAGTTTTAAATTTTGATAATGATCACAAAAAGTAAAAATAAGATTAGAAATAACATTACACACTGGATCCACAAATGAGTACACTTTTTTTTTCTTCGCTTTTACTATTAAAAATATTTGTGTACTAACATATTTTTGAACTATATGTTAAACATGACCCGCACTGCTAAATTCTTCACCAAGTCAAGTAGGGATAATTGGTAAAATTAGCTCAACCCGTAACAAAAGCATTTTTTGTACTTCAGAAAGGTTCAGAAGTTGAGGTGTAACGTATGCTTACCATAACAATGAATCATGTGGGATATAAATGAATTTTCTTCAAAGTTATGGTTCTTTTGAATATTCTGGTATACACGCTAATATTCTGGTAACATATGCTTAGCCTCGTTGAAGGAAGGAATGGCACGTAAGTATCTTGTGGGGCAGATAGGCGTGGGATTTTTGTGTTTGATTGCAAACGTTATTGGAAATTCTTTAGTTGGAAAATGCCATATAGGAATTCTTGAGATGACTTTGTGCCCTTACGACTACTTGCGCCGGTATGATGGACGTGTAGATATGCGACATTGGTAAGGGTTAATCACCGTACTCGTGATTATAGCGGAGGGAAATCTATTTAGTTTTCTGGTTTCTGAACTCAGTACTCGTTTCCCCCATTTTAGCGTGTTTCATTTGAGGATTTTCATATCTGTATTAGTGTTTGAATCTCTTCGATTTAGAATGTAATTTCCCTTTTTTAAAATAAGTATGACATTAATTGTAATAGTAATAGTAATAACAATAACAAGAAAAATTAAATTTGGTGGCCTAGTTTGGTCATTTAATCTAATAAATAGCCAAAAAAAAATTTATTTAGCAAAATAATCGTTTGTCATTTTTTTCCAGATTTAACCAATCAGTGATTGACTTGAAAATTGATAATTTACGCTCTGATCAATCAATTATTGATTTCAATCAATCATTGAATTTACTGAATTAACAATATTATATGGTCAATCAATGATTGACCGTTTAAAAAAATTGATTGATAATATTTTTTTTAAAAAATATCCCTTTAACTAATTTTTAAAAACTTCAATTATTTGTAAAAATATTTCTTTAACATATTTCCTCTGACTCCATTCTATATTATTTATATACGAAT
Organism: Ficus hispida; assembly: GCA_025413025.1. Classification (NCBI taxonomy): domain Eukaryota; kingdom Viridiplantae; phylum Streptophyta; class Magnoliopsida; order Rosales; family Moraceae; genus Ficus; species Ficus hispida. The sequence continues at coordinate 32,074,985 of CM046374.1, forward strand.
TATACATTTATATAAAGCTAGGAAAAATGTATAAAAGGGTGAAATGAATATTAGTTCAGCCAATAAAATAAGTTGAGATTTAAACTGTCCAGATATATATAAACAATTATATACATGAGTAAACAGAAGGTTATGAAACTTTTTTTTTTTTTTAAGGTAAGTTAATTAGAGAAGAAAATGTTCTTGACATACTCTTGGTCATCAAATGATGGAGATTTCAACATTCACAATCTGAAGGTACTTGCGACCAACGAAAATGCTTTTAATATGTACATCCGACGGTTGAAAAACAGAATTCAATAGATAGCACATTTTTTCAAGATCCTAACATAGAAATTAGCTGTATCCATCAACCACAATTAAATTTCATAATTATGAAAATAAGAAATTATCCTTTGTGATTGATGGACCCAATTCGCAAATTCGCGGCAAACCTCGATTATTCATTGGTTAGATTCCATAAGAACACTGCAAGAAAACACGTAAATAAAGAGCCCAAGACCAAAATTGGTAGCGTAACATCATTCACATTTAGTACTCCTCACTATAATTGGTAGCGTAGTTTTCTGGATTTCTTCTTTGTTTTCCTTTTTTTTTTTTTTTGAAAAGTAGTTTTCTAGATTTCTGAGTCAACTCGATCACGACCCCCGATCTCAAATCTTGACACCGACCTTGACATTGGTCCCAAAACCCAACCCCGGTCTAGAAACCAGACCTTGAACCTGGTTATGAGAGCTGATCACCCCGACCTGAGTCCTGAATCCCGAAATGACTCTGACCCCTTAACTCGAATCTCGAACCTGATCCCGATCTCTGAACTCTATTACGGTCTGGAAACCTGACCTTGACCATGGCCCTGAAACCTGACCTCGACCCCCAATCCCCAACCTGAGTCTAAAACCCGAACCCAACTCTGACCCCTAACTCGAATCCCGATCCCGATCCCGATCCCGATCCTCGTCTCGAAACCCGACATCGATCTAGAAGCTTGACCTTGACCCGTACAAAAACCTGAACTAATCCTCGACCCAAGTTAACCTGATTCCGACCCCTAACTTAAATCTCAACCCCGATTTCCGTCTCGAAACTGCCCCCGACCCCGATCCCAATCCAGAATCCCGATCTTGAAACCCGACCTCAGTTCCAAAACCAAGCCCTGACCTTCTGTCCTGAAACCTAACCCCGACCTTAACCTTGGTCCCGAAACATGACCTCGATCTTAGTTTCGAATCTCGACCACTACCCTAACCTCCATCACGTAACCCAACTCCGACCCCGACCCCGTTAAACAGTAGAATTTCAATGTTAAAAAAGTTTTTAAAAAAACTATATCCAAACATGTATATTTTGTTTTGATTTTATAAATCTATTTTTACATAATAATTTCCAAAAACACCATATGTTTTTTGAGCACATGTGAGAATTGTTTTTGTTATCATTTTTGAAAAAATTATTTTGAAAACTGAAAACTGAGAATATGGTTAAACAAGCCCTAACATTTCCAACCCAAAATTTAATTCATGGGGAACTATAAGGATTATTAAAGAGACATAGAGATTGTTAATGAGACCTATTAGGGTACCACATTTTTTCCTCAAAATCCAAAACCGCTACCGACCGATTAGGGTAACACAACTGACCGAAAACTGGCCGAAGTCATCAGTTTTTTTTGGTTGGCGCTGCTTGATTCCATGGAAGAAGAAAGATGATGGTGGCAGGCCGGTGGCAACTTGTGAGGGCCATACTTGCAGACACGGCGGTGCTAAAAGAAGAGAAGAAGAAGAAGAAAAAGATAAGCACCTGTTTAGGTTTAGGTTTTTTTTTTTTTTTAAGTGTGTTAACTTAGCCTCCGTTTGGTGTTACGATTAGAGTTGAAATTTTTAAGTTGGAGTTAGTTAAATTTTTAAAAACTATTTATAACTTTTTGTTGATTTTTCAGAAAAAGATAAAACTGAGACAGAAAATATAAGTTTGAGTTAATTTACCAAACATATCCTAAAAAACGGACAGGGGGGAGGGGGAGGCTGGAGATGCCAGATGGAAAATCACGGGCTCTTTGTGAATGGGCTTAGTGGGCTTCTTGTTTATATTAAAATTTAGGGTTGGACTTAATTAGTTTAGGCCCAGTGTTGCTAGGTTTCATCTTCCTCGACAAGAACAAGGACCATGGCCACAGCGAAGAAGTCTGCAGACAAACACCGGAGAAGAAGAAGAAAGCGAGGAGGAGAGGAAAAGAGGTGGGATGACTCATGGTCGGTCGGTTTCGGTTAACGACCGAACCCAAAACTTCAGAACCGTAACCGCCCGTTCCGGTGATGATCGGTTCGGTTAACTGCCCGAGCAATCTCGGTGCTGACATGTCACCGACTCTCCGGCCGGTTTTGGGCTGTCACCGGCGGTCTCGTTCGGTTCTCGGTTTAAATGTTCGGCCCTGGGTAAAATTAGCTCAATCAGTAATGAAAGCATCTTTTTGTACTTCATAAAAGTCCAGAAGTTGAGGTGTAAGATTTGCATAACGTAACAATGACTTTGACTTTTGAACTAAGTGTGCTGTTTTTTTTTTTTTTTTTTTTTAAGAGAAATTCATATTATACGTTGAATTAAAATCAGGTGTAATATTATTGTTAAATTATATCTTTAATGACAAGTATTATGTTGTACACACTATCGTGGGATTATAGGATCAGCTTTGTTGAAGGAACAAATGACACGTAAATATCTCGTGGGGCAGATAGCCGTGGAAATTTTGTGTTTGATTGCAAACATTATTGGAAATTCCTTCATTGGAAAATGATATAGGAATTCTTGAGATGACTTTGTGCCCTTGCGGAGACTTGCGCAGATATGATGGACCCGTGCTTGTAGCGTTGGGAAATCTATGTAGGTTTCCGGTTTTTGAACTCGGTACTCTCTTCTCCCGTTTAAATCTCTATAAATATTTCATTTGAATTATTTACCGTCAAAACGGTCTTCTTGTGCTTTTAGGCTTTTCATGTCTGAATTATATTGTTCGTATCTCTTTGACGTAGAATGTAATTTCCCTTTTCAGAACAATTTATAATAATAATAATAATAGTTCTATTATTTTTATTAAATTATCACCATCATCGTCATTATTATTGATTTGGGGCAATCTCCACGAGTCCATGACTGTCATACAAGTCCCCCTGACATATTTCCTCTGACTCCATTCTATATTATTTACATAAACAAACTATACATTTATATAGAGCTAGGAAAGATGTATAAAAGGATGAAATGAATATTAGTGCAGCCAATAAAATAAGTTGAGATTTAATTGTCCGTATATATAAAATGAATTATATACATGAATAAAAATAAGGCTATCAAAACTTTTTTTTAAGGTAAGTTCGAGAAGAAAATACTCTTGTCATACTCTGACTCATCACATGATGGAGATTTCGAAATTCACAAACCAAAGGTACTTGCTACCAAAGAAAATAGAAGTTATTAACATCTTGTTACTATTAGCTTCTGATATGTACTACGGTTAAAAAACAGGGAAAGGTTACGGTAGAGACCCTCTGAGGGTCTCTACCGGTAAATACTTTTTTTGGACCGTTAAGATTTAATCGAACGGTTCAAATGTTGATTGTGTACGATATTTATCATGCACCTAACCTCACACAATCATTCCCACCTAAACTCTTTTCCGTCGCCGGCGATCTTTCCGCCGCCGGCGACGGACGCCGGCGACTCATCCCCGACGCCGGCGACCCAACTCCGGCCACCTCCGGCCCCAGCCCCGGCCACCGGCCGTCGCCGCCGGCGACCCTATTTTCTCTCTCTTCCCCTTTCTCCTCTTCTCTCTCTCTCTTCCCCTCTCTCTCTTCCCCTCCCTCCCGCCGGCCCCCACCCCGGCCGGCCCCCACCCCCGGCCTCCCCCCACCACCGGCCGCCTCCCTCCCCCGGCCGCCACCCTCCCCCGGCACCCCCCGACGACCACCCTCTCTCTTCCCCTTTCTCTCTCTTCTCTCTCTCTCTTCCCCTCTCTCTCTCTTCCCCTCCCTCCCGCCGGCCCCCACCCCCGGCCCCCAGCCAGCCCCCCGGCCTCCCCCCACCCCCGACGACCCCCCCTCCCCCCGGCCGCCACCCTCCCCGGCCCCCCCCCCTGTCGCGATTTCGTAAAATCGCGAAATCGCGAAATCGCGATTTTGCGAAATCGCGCGAGGGGGGGGCCGGGGAGGGTGGCGGCCGGGGGGAGGGGGGGTCGTCGGGGGTGGGGGAGGCCGGGGGAGGGGGCGTGGCTGGGGGGCTGGCTGGGGGCCGGGGGTGGGGGCCGGCGGGAGGGAGGGGAAGAGAGAGAGAGGGGAAGAGAGAGAGAGAAGAGAAGAGAGAGAAAGGGAAAGAGAGAGGGGGGGTCGTCGGGGGGGTGCCGGGGGAGGGTGGCGGCCGGGGAGGGAGGCGGCCGGGGGTGGGGGAGGCCGGGGGTGGGGGCCGGCCGGGGTGGGGCCGGCGGGAGGGAGGGGAAGAGAGAGAGGGGAAGAGAGAGAGAGAAGAGGAGAAAGGGGAAGAGAGAGAAAATAGGGTCGCCGGCGGCGACGGCCGGTGGCCGGGGCTGGGGCCGGAGGTGGCCGGAGTTGGGTCGCCGGCTTCGGGGATGAGTCGCCGGCGTCCGTCGCCGGCGGCAGAAAGATCGCCGGCGACGGAAAAGAGTTTAGGTGGGAATGATTGTGTGAGGTTAGGTGCATGATAAATATCGTACACAATCAACATTTGAACCGTTCGATTAAATCTTAACGGTCCAAAAAAGGTATTTACCGGTAGAGACCCTAGGTCTCTACCGTAACCTTTCCCTAAAAAACATAGCTATATCGATAGTACATTTTTTCAGGGTCCTATCATGAAAATTAGTTGTGTCAGTCTTCCTGATTCTTTAATGGAGTGAAAATGATATACCAATGACAAATTTTGACTTTTCGACCCAAAAAAATGAAAAAAAAAATTAGGAAAAAAAATTAATTTCTAATGGAGTATACTCCTCACTGTAATTGGTGCCTTGGCCTTTTCATCTGGTCGTTAAGATGGTATTTTCATCTAGTTATTAAGATAGCTTTAATTCTTAATTATTTAATGATAAATTATTAAGTTGGTACTTATATTTTAATTTTATATAATTTGGATTTCTGATTTTTTTTCATAATTAAAATACCTCTAAACTATTAAAATATTACTGTAATAGTCTTTTATGTCAATTTTTTAACATAATTCGATAGTTTGTAATACTTTTTGACTAAATTGCTAACGAATTTCATTTAAAAATTAACATAAATGACTTTTATAACAATATTTTAATAGTTTAGGAACATTTCTTGTTCTTTTTTTTTTTTTTTTTGGTATCTGGAACGATCGTAAACTATTAAAAACGTTATCGTAATATTCATTTCCGTTAATTATTGAACATAATCCATAGTCATTAGCACCACTTTTGATTAAATAACTAACAGATTCTGTTTAAAATTTAACGAAAAGGTTGTGATAACATTTTAAAAATTTAAAGGCATTCCAAAAAAAAAAAAAAAGTTCAGAGACCAAAATAATATAATATTAAAAGTTTAGGGACTAAATAAATAATTTACTTATTATTTAAATACTAAAACTTTATTTTTACGAGTTTTAAATTTTGATAATGATGACAAAAAGTAAAAATATGATTAGAAATAACATTACACACCCGATCACAAAAGCATATAATTTTTGATTTTTTTTTTTTACACTTCTAATATTAAAAATATTTTTGTACTATCATATTTTTGAACTATATGCTAAACATGAACCGCACTGCAAAATTGTTCACTGAGTCAAGTAGGGATAATAGGTAAAATTAGCTCAGTCCGTAACAAAAGCATCTTTTTTTACTTCACAAAGGTCCAGAAGTTGAGGTGTAGCATATGCATAACGTAACGATATAAATGAATTTTCTACAAAGTTGTGGTTCTTCTGAATATTCTGGTATACACGCTAATGTGGGATTTATAGGATCAGCCTCGTTGAAGGAACGAATAGGTAAAGTACCCCGCAAACTTGAATGACCCCCTAAAGACAAAAAAAATGTTTGGTTGAAAACAAACAAAAAGAGATTAAAAAGGAAAAAAGCATGAGAAGTTACTTATTAATCACTTTTTTTTTATCTATTAAACAATATAACATAAATTTCTCCATCTTTACTAATATAATACAAATTTTAATTTATTTTAGTTTAACTTTGTATTATATTGATATAATGTTATTATTTAATATCATATTGGTATAATGATTTTTAAATTTACGTTATTCAAGTACTTTTTCTATTAAGGATAGGTAATTCTTGCTATGCTAACATATTTTTCTACTTGTTAATCATTATATTGTATATATTAAACATGTCTGTTATATTCTTCACCGAGTCAAGTAGGGATTATAGGTAAAATTAGTTTTGAATCAGCAATGATAAAAGCATCTTCTTGTACTTCATAAAGGTCCAGAAGTTGAGATGTAACGTTTGCTTAACAAAGATTTTGAATTAGTGCAAGACTAATGTGATAAAATGTATTTTTTAAAAGTCATAGTTTTTTTTTTCTTTTTTTGAAAAAAATACGTGGAGGATCAGTCTTGTTGAAGGAATAGATGACACGTAAATATCTGTGGGGCAGAGAGCCATGGAAATTGTGTCTTTGATGGTGAACATTATTGGAAATATTTTTAAAATGGAAAATGCCGTAGGAATTCTTGAGATGACTTGTCTGTCCTTGTGAAGACTTGCGCTGATTTGACAGACAATAAGAGGGGAAAAAAAAAAAAGAAGAAGAAGAAGAGAAGAGATATATCTCTTCTCTGTGTACTTTTCTTCTTGATCTTCGATTCTAGAGTTTGCGGTTCATCTGCTTCTGTTGAGCCTCAACGCCATCCCGATGAGAGTTCCGCTCTTCTCCATTTCAAGTATGATGTCCACCCCATAATTATTTTTCTAAGGGGGTGTTTGGTGAATGAGTTGAGTTTGAATTAAGATTTTTAAGTTTGAATAGTAATTTTTGTTGATTTTTTCAGAAAAGATAAAAAACTTTTTCAGAAAAGATAAAAAACATGATGAAAAAAGTACAGTTTAATTTAAGTTGAGTGGTGATACCAAACAAGTCCTAAATGTTTCTTTATTCATAAACCCCTTTTTACTTATATGACAAAAAAATGATTTTGAAATTGATAATTTTTCATCTAATTTTCAACATATTATTGACTACCAACACATTTACGTCATAATATAATATTTGGGATAGTCCGATATTTGAAACTAAAATTTAGAAACCTATAACATTCAGGGTCTTTCGTAATAATTCAATAAATTTTGATTTTTTTTTTATCAATTCAATTTTCAAGTCACTTGTAGTTTGTTTTCTTGTTTTATTTTTTAAAAATTCGGTCAAGTTTATTCATTGTTTTGTTATGGACCTAAATGTTGAATTGTTGAATAAATGACAAGTTAAAAGATGACACATATGCTTAAAAAAAAAAAAATCCAATGTCTCCAACCCAAAGTGTAAGTTATCAGGAACTTTTTAGATACGAACCGAATTTTATTCTAGTCAACTAAATGAGTCTATTCATAAACTTAAAAAAAGAAAAAATGAAAGACGACAAACCGGTCTTGTCATAATACACTCGTTAATATTAAAAAAAAAAAAAAAAAAAAAAAACCATGAAGCTAAAAAAAAAAAAATCAATTATGGTCGAAGGCATATCAAACACGTTACGGTTGGCATGGAAAAATAAAAAAGTTTTGGAACCTTTCTTTTTTCAAAATAATATATTTGCTTGCTTGACTGGGGAAAACACCAGTCAATGAAAGCGTGTAGAAATTTTCCACCCCACTTTTTTTTTTTTGAAAAGGCTTTCCACCCCATTTTCAATGTATGTCGATTCTGTTTTTACAGGACGTCCTAAATTTTTTTCTTTTTAATTTTTTTAATCCAAAAGTAAGTTATATATTTCACAATCTCAATTCAAATTCACATTTTTTTTTCCTTTTTTCTATTTTCAAAAACTCAAACTTAAAAAGTTTATAATTTTCTTATTTTTTTAATTAAAATAAGATGATTCTTATAAACGAAAATGATCTTGCTATACTCTGGGTCATCACAAGATGGAGATATTAGAATTCACAATCTGAAGGTGCTGATCAGCACCAAAATCAAAAATATAACTAAGAAACATCCATTACTATTAGCTTTGGATAAATATTTGATGGTAGAAAAGTAGTGTCGTATCAATAGTGTATTTTCTCATGCTCCTGCTGCAGAAATAAGAATGTCCATCAATCACAATCAAATTTCACGATGATGAATGTAATAGCCCATTTGGGGTGATAATTGGATTGATTGGAAAAATGATTTTGAAATTGACACTTTTTCATCCAATTGTCTACGTATTATTGACTAACAACACATTTACATAACAATATAACATTTGGGGTAGTACACTATTTGAAACTAAAATTTAGAAACTATTTGAAACTAAAATTTAGAAACCAACATATGAGATCGAGTATAACATTCAAGGTCATTCGTAAAAATTCAGTAAGCTTTGATGTGTTTTTTTTTTTTTTTTTTTGTGAATTCAATTTTCCAGTTACATGTAGTTTGTTCTCCTAGTTTTATTTTTTTAAAAATCGGTCAAGTTCATTTATTGTTTTGTAATGGACCTAAAAGTTAGATAAATGACAAATTAAAAAAAGGACACAAACGCCCAAAAAAGAAAAATTTTCCAATGTCTCCAACCCGAAGATTAAGTCACGGAAACACGATACGGTTGGCATGGAAAAATTAAAAAGTTTTGGAACCTTTCTTTTTCAAAATAATATATTTGCTTGACTGGTCCCCAAGCAATTTTCCACCCCACTCTTTTTTTTTTTTTTTTTGAAAGGCTTTCCTCCCCACTTTTCAATATATGGAGATTCTGTTTTCAGGGGACGTCCTAAATGTTTGTCTTCTTAATTTTTTTTATCCAAAAGTAAGTATATATATTTCACGATCTCATTTCATGTGCATATCTTTTTTTTAATTCTTCTATTTTCAAAAAATTTAAACTCAAAAAGTTTATAACTTTCTTATTGTTTTAAGTTTAAATAAGATGATTCTTGTTTATAGAAGAAACTGCTCTTGGAATACTCTTGGTCATCACAAGATGGAGATAATAGAATTCACAAATCTGAAGGTGCTGATCAACACCAGAACCAAAATGTCAGAAACATCTCATTACCATTAGCTTTTGATACATATGTGATGGTAGAATAGCAGTGTCTTATCAATAGTGTATTTTCCAGGGCTCCTACTGCGGAAATAAGATATGTCCATCAATCCCAATCAAATTTCATGATGACGAATATAATAGTCTATTTGAGGTGATAATTGGAGTGAGCATCTTACTAATATTTTGATTGGAAATAAGTTTAGTTTGAGAAATATATGTTTGGCTAAAAGTAAACAATTTGAAGTTAAAAAATGTAAAAACTAAAAAACATTTCAAAGAAAAAAATAATAATTATGGATCTTATTTCATTTATCTTATTAATCTATCTTATCAATCTATGTAAAATAAAATAAAAAAAATAAAAAAGGTCATCACTACTTAAAATAAGAAAGATAAGAAAATTGAGATTGGATACGTAAATAATGAAATTAATTTACTTTTAAAGGATCCCCGAAAAAAAAAAAGAAAACTACAATTGGAGTACGGCTAATTTAACTGACGTGCATCCAATTTGAGGCAAAACTTGAGTATTTATTGGTCCAGTAAAGAAAGCATCTTTATACACTTCATAAAGCATCTTTATTATTCTTTGGTCCAGTAGAAATTAATATTCTATTAGATACGTAATCTCGTGGGGCGGAGGACCTTTGGAAATTTTGTGATTGATTGGAAATCTTTTTCATTGGAATTCTTGAGATGACTTTGTGCCCTTGTGAAAGACTTGCTCTCATTTGATAGACATGTATATAAGTATAGCACTAGTAAAGGCCCTGATCATCTTACTAAAATATTACTCAAGAAAAAACAAGGGATGGGGTGCTTATCCTCATTATCTCTTCTCTGTGTACTCTTCTTCTTCATCTTCAATTCTCGAGTTTGTTGTTCATCTGTTTCTGTTGAGCCTCAATGCCATCCCGATGAGAGCTCAGCTCTTCTCCAATTCAAGGGCTCTTTCTCACCTACTTCCTCGTTTGATGCCTGTGCTTATCCACTACCATGGAATGAGAGCACAAATTGTTGCACATGGGGTGGAATCACCTGTGATGAAGTTACGGGGCATGTGATCGGCCTTTTCCTCATTTGCAACGATACTCTTAAGGGCGCTATTAGCTCCAACAACAGCCTCTTCTTACTCCGCCATCTCGAAAGCCTACTTCTTTCTGATATTGACTTTGAAGGCTCCCCTATTTTACCCGAGTTCGGCCAGTTCAAGAACTTGACCGATCTTCACCTAAACAACTCAAACTTCAGTGGCCATGTCCCTTTGGAAATCTCTCATCTCTCCAAATTGATCAGCCTCAGCCTCAGAGGATATTATCCTAACCAAATCACAATGGAGGAGGATACCTTCAAAGCCCTTGCTAAAAACTTAACCAACCTAGAAGAACTCGACTTTTCCTCTATTGACATGTCTTCTGTGTCACCTCTCTCTTTAACAAACTTTTCTTCTTTAACAATTCTTTATCTCATCTCTTCTAACTTACACGGGGAGTTGCCGGAGAACATGTTCCAGATGGCGAAACTTGAAGCAGTTGACTTAAGTGATAACCATCTTAATGGCCAGATTCCTTGCTCTTTTTTAAACCTTCAACGACTCAGGGTCTTAAATATTTCATACAACAATTTCTCAGGCCAACTTCCTGCAGTCTGCAGCAATTTCTCACAGAAATCCGCTTCAGATGGCTCTTCAAAATATCAAGTGGGAAGCGCTCTTTCAAATTTGTTATTTCTGTTTTTAGAAGGTAACTTACTAAACGGTACAATACCTTCATGGATATATGAACTACCATATTTGGAGACGTTACAACTCAGCAACAACCTTTTTACTGGTGAGATCAGAGAGTTCAAGAGCACCTCGCTGTGGACCCTCTCATTGAGTGAAAATAAACTGTGTGGCATCATTCCAAGATCAATATTCGATCAGGCCCAACTCAAGTATTTGGATCTTTCATCAAATAATCTTACAGGTACCGTGGAGTTTGAAAAGCTTTCAAAGTTTAAAAAGATGGAGACTGATGGCTATTTTTTTATGTGAATAAGTGTAGGTTGTGTTTGGGTGATTATATTGATAGTAAATAGACAGATGGTGTTTTAGACTTTAGAGCCTGATAATAGATGTAATAGGTTACGATGACGAAGTAGGCTATGATAGGACAGGGCAAAATACTTGACTTTTGGAAGAAAGTGGAACTTGAATAAGCTTCAGTACATAAGCTTGTTTAAGAACATATAAAGCCTATTTATAGTTGTGTAAGTCATAGAAACAAGTAGTAACTGACTTCATATGTGGTTACAATTTTTTTACTCTAAAACTCTCTCATTTAACCGGTCATTACATGTGATTATTATTAGTTATTCCAGATTTGTTTGCGTCTAGACTTTTCTACATTTAATATTACAAATATCTTAAATAATATTCTAGAAAGTTGGAGAAATAAGTAACACTTTTGTCACATATCATTTATCTTTCTTTAAACAATCTATCATTTAATTTTAACATACCTTTGATTGTGTTTCATATTTAGAGCCTGATGGTCGATGTAATAGGTTATGATGACAAAGTAGTCTATAGGGGATAAGACAAAATACTTGACTTTGACAAGAATGTGGATCCGTGAATATATGTAAAAGCTTTACCTTCTCTATGTCCAATTTTCAAAATTGAAAAAATTTTTTAAGAAAGTATTTGCCACAATTTTTTTTCATCATTCTTTCAACTAAAAAAAAAACTTTTTTCTATCATTTTCTTATTTTAAAAAATAAAAACTATCACAATTTTAAAACTTACTTTATACAATATCATTTAAAAAAAAGAAATTTTTTTAAAATTTTCTCATAGATTTCAAATATTATTTTTTTCTCATTGTAAACAATTTTTTATTTTCTAAATAAAAATTTTTACAAATCTAAATATTATCTTATACTTAAAATGAAAAAACTTTTGCATCTAAAACAAAAAAAGTTTCTTTTTAAAAAATAAACACATGATCCAAACAGAATCTTAATACATAGACTTGTTTTCAGCTATACCTTTACAACAACATACAAAGCCTGTTTATAGCTGTGTACGTCATATAAACAAAGTGTAACTGACTTCATGTGTGGTTACAATTTTTTGCTCTAGAACTTTCTCACTTAACCGCCATTACATATGATTATTATTAGTTATTCTATATTTGATTGCTTCTGGACTTATCTACATATAGTATTGCAAATATTTTGTATAATATTTAGAAAGTTGGAGAAATAAGCCGTACTTTTATTAGAGATGATTTATCTTTATTTAAACAATCTATTATTTAATTTTAACAACTCCATAAATTATACATTTGATAGCCTCTTGATTTTGGGTTTATCATCATGCAACATAAGTGAGTTCCTACATTTCCTCATATAGTCGAAACGTTTAGTCTAAACCTTTCATTTAACCAAATACCGTGAAGTGTTCCTAATTGTTATAGGAAGCCAGCAAGGATTTGATTTTTCATTTTAGATCTTTCCCACAACTATTTAACCCAAGTAGAGCCACTTTCAACTTGCTAATTCCAGACCTTAGTTCCAACTTTTTTTCAGGACCTCTACCAATTCCATCAGTATCTGGTTTAGTCTTCTTTGTTGCCTCGAAAAATGAGTTCTCAGGAGATATCCCAACTTCTATTTGCAACATGACATCCCTTTGGATTGTCGATTTATCTCATAACAACTTGAGTGGAATTATTCCTCAATGCCTGGGAGATTTAAGTACAAGTCTCCAAATTGTTGATTTGCGAATGAACAAACTACGGGGCCCCATCCCTGCAACATTCGCAAAGGGCAACAGTTTGAAGTTTATTAATTTGAATAGGAATGAGCTGGAAGGACCGCTATCAAGATCTTTGCTGCATTGCAGAAATCTTGAAGTTCTAGATGTTGGAAACAACCGGCTAAGAGACACGTTCCCTGACTGGCTAGAATCTCTTCCAAAGCTACAGGTTCTAGTCCTGAGAGCTAACAAGTTTAATGGTTCCATTGGGAATCCTAAAACTAGATCTCCCTTTCGTCAGTTAAGAATCCTGGATATTTCCCACAATGAGTTCAGGGGTACTCTTCCAATTAGATATATCGAGAATTTCACAGCTATGATGGATGCAGAGAAAGTCAAAATGGAGTATATGGGAGACACTACTTACTTTTATTCAATAGTGGTGTCTATGAAAGGTTTGGATCTATTGGTGAAAATCCAAACTATTCTGACAACCATTGATTTCTCAACCAATAATTTCACGGGCGAGATTCCGCAATCGATTGGAAGGCTTGAGTCACTCAAGGGTCTCAACTTTTCTCACAATAAGTTGCATGGTACTATACCATCATCATTGGGAAATTTGACAAATCTCGAATGGTTAGATCTCTCTTCTAATGAGCTTGTTGGGAGGATTCCTAATCAATTGGCTGACATACCATGGCTCGCATTCTTGAACCTTTCTCACAACAAATTGGTGGGGCCAATACCTAGTGGACGGCAATTCAACACATTCAACAACGACTCGTACAGTGAAAACCCAAGATTGTGCGGATTTCCTTTGTCTAAATTATGCAGCCACAGAGAGGCGCAACCCGATCAAGGAGATGATGGAGAGCACGGCGAAGGCACGTTTGATATGAAGGTGGTGATAATGGGATATGCAAGTGGATTGGTGATCGGGATATCTGTGGGATACATGGTGCTTTTCAGTAGAAGTGGTGATCATTGGTTTATGAAAAGGCTTGGAAGAGAACGGCGACATATCTCAATCACTCCCTTAAGAGGCAGGAGCAGAAGAAGAAACTAAGAAGCAGAGGAAAATGGTGTCTTTTGAAAAAGTCTCTAAAATAAAGGTAATATTTCTGGAACTGAAACTCTACTTTTTTTCTTGTTATGTTTAGAGACAAAAAATAATCAGTTGTATAACTGTTTGCTAATCTAGTTGTGTTTGACGGGTTTTCTACTCTACAGGAAGGTTCATGAAAAGAACTATGCATTAGGTCTGCACATCAGTCAATATTTTATCTATTATATGATAAACTCTTGTTCTCGTAATATGTTGCCAGAGTGCATATATAAATAAATTATGTTCTATCTTTTGGAATCTTAAATTGAGGTTTTGGTCAAAGTAATTTTTGTTATTATTTGTATTTTACAAATAAAAGTTCTCTGCATCATTCAATCCTGTTATATTGGGAAAAAAAAATAAGAAAAATAATCAAAAACCTTTTGAAATGGCTTATCGACGTTCCGAGTATAAACCTTCTTTTGACGACCATACTCCAATTACTTACCCACTTCAATTAAGATTTAATCTAGAAAACTAATAACAATAACACTGATACTAATAAAACCCAAAATGAATGAGCTTGCTTTCAATTCAACAACTATAAACTTGGCCCCAAATGCCTTGATGAATAAGACACCTGTAGTTTTCACAAACAAGCTGTAGATAACTGAAAAGTTGATTTAACATGGAAAATATTTCCTTGTGAAAGTGATCCTGACTCTCTAATTAGTCGAGCCTTGTCATCTAAAATCCAACATGAACAACTAAGCACGAATGTCAACAAGCACAATTGCCAAAAAGAAGACCAATTTATTTGAAGAGTTCGGGATTCAGCCAGTCCCTGCCATCCAAAAGGTTAAAAAAAAATTATCAGTTTTGTGAAGTTTCAACTTTCAACTTTCAACTATCAATTCAAAAAAGTGAAAACTTGAAGAATCGGACGAAAAACAAGAAATTGAAGATTGCAGCATATGTAAAACTCACTTGCTAATGTCATCAAGGTGGTCATCAAAATCGACAACGTCTTGCCATTTTTCAGTTGAAATATAATCCAACAGAACCTCATTTGCTAATGGCTCCTTGGTGGTCAGACGGTACCCTGCATCTGATCCAACTAGCTTCCAGTTTTTGGATGCGTCCTTTGTATAAAGCTGGTTTTAGGGAGGAAAAAAAAAACACGAAATGAAAGGTTGTATTAGAATTGAAGTAGAAATTGGAACATGTTATGTCCAAACTGTACATGAGTCATGACAATACATCATTCCCAGGGTAACAGTCTTAATCACCAATAATAAGCATTTACATCGAGAGAAAATCATAGTATAAAGATAAAGTACTTGAAAACTCAAGCGTACTCATATTGGGCATGCTGATGCCCGTCTCCAAAACTCACATGGGTCGTCCCCCAAGCATATGAGACTAACTTTTTATGTGATGTGGTGCTGGGCACCACTTATGATTTTTATTATTTTCGTACTGATAACACCAAAAACCATGCGAATTATCCACATTCCGTAGGCATTACAAAATACCAGTTTATGTTCACCCGATCTTGAGCTTAAAGATAAAAAACTTATAAAAGCATACCCCATCTCACACATGCCATTTCAGAGCAAAAGAAAAGCAATTTTCACCTTTGAAACCTAGCCTAGAAACCACATCAAAGTTAAATTACATACTGCAATGCTAACAATACCCTTAAGCTGATTACAAAAGATGTACATAATCTCTCATCAGAATAATAACGAAAATGATCTCTAACCTGCATAACAGGGTTCCGATCCTTGGACTTTTCCAAAGCTGCAAGCTTTTTATTATCTAACTACAAAATCATCAAGAGAAAAAATAAGTTTATAATTCAATTCTCTCAATTCCCACAAAAAACCACACAAAATCGCATCACAAGAATTCAAATTCAAGCACGTACCAAAAGAATAGCCGCTTGAGGAAAGTAACGAGATATGTGATCGCCAATATTCTTGGCCACACCACCAAGCTCAAAATCATCAAATCTCTCATTGGCATGAAAATAGCCCACAATGTTCACCCCTTTGTTTGCATAGTACTCCTCTATCTGATCCAATTGATAAGTTCAAATTCAACCAAAACAATTGTAAAGTATATATATTTATACATATATATATATATATATATATATTTATGTAAGAAGAGAGAGAGCGAGAGCATCATTAGATACTTATTTATTGAATGATGATGCTCTCTCTATCTATATATATATATATATATATATATATCTGTGTGTATGTGTATTATAATTAAGATTAGAAAACAGAACTTTGTGACAAATTTTCCCAATAATTCAACGAATTATACAGAAATAAACATCTATTATGAAACAATCCTTGGTGTGTGTGTATAGATAAACACACATATATATATGTATATTTATATTAATGTTTGTACAGGTCAGTTCAATCGAAGCAAAATTAAACTAAAGGGCAAAAAAATTAAGCCCCAAAAACACGAAATTTACTCACTTCACCAGAAATTTCGCCAGTAATCATACGAATTGCGAAGAAACAAGTATCTAACACATCTATAACATATCTAAACATAAATACATACATATATAGATACCTACACATACACATACATATAGAGATACATACACATACACATACATATAGAGATACATACACATACATATATATATATGTATATGTGTACACACACACACAGGTTAGATCTTGGGCGTGTACCAGGATGAGGGAGATCTCGAGCTGGGGAGGAGGCCGAGGTGGGAGTGGAGGAGAGGGACGGAGTCGGTGATCTCCACAACACCGTCGTTTTGGGGGGAGACGCGGCCGATGAGGACGCCATTGACGCCGGAGGTCTTGTGCCTGAGGGCGTGCAGGACCAGCTTTATGTACGCGTTCTGGGCGATCTCGCACCGCAACTCGCCGCCCATGAGTCACTGAGTTGAATCGCTGGCGCCGAAGAGAGAGAGAAAGAAGAAGAGAGAGAGCGAGAAAGGCACGAAGTCCAAAGTCAGTGCTCTTGTACTCTCTTGAGGGGTGAAATTTTTTTTTTTTTTATCTTCTGAAAATTTTGTTTGAAACTCCAAACGGTGCCGTTTCTTTTACGACTAATGTATTTTCTTTTCTTTTTACAATTTAGTAACTCTAATCATTGATAGTAATTAAGGATCCGTTTGATAAATAAATTTGAGTTGAAAATTTTAAGTTTAAGTTAAAAATTTTTGTTAAAAATTTCAGAAAAGATAAAAAATTTTCAGAAAAAGACAAAAACTTTTTCAAAAAAATAAAAATTAAGATAAAAAAATACATTTTAGTTTGAAATGAAATGAATTACTAAACAAAACATAAATTATAACACTTTTTCTTATCAGGGATTTTAAAAATAAGAAATTAATTTCATAAAAAATTTAAATTATATGAAATTAAATTCTAAAATTATATTAAAATATTTATTAATCTATCAAAAAATCTATTTACTTGAAGAATTAAATTTCTATTATATTATTTATTTTTTAAAAATTAGAAGGATTGGGAATATAATTACTGTAATTATGAAATTATCCTTAAATGAAAAAAAATAATTAAATAATAATAATGATATATTTAGTCTAGAGTTAGTTGTTTCCTATTTTTTTTAGAGGAATGAATTTATTTCCATATGTAGGAGACGAGTTCCATCTTATCAAGAAAATCAATTCCTTATTTTTAAATGAAACCCACGTCATTTAATTTCTAAATACAAAAGTAGATATTGAAATTTAAAATTAAAAATTTAATTATTTTTTCCCACATTGGATTACCCATTAGTAAATTGTTACCAATTCAGCTTAAAAAATAGTAAATAGAATTTATTATTACGAAACTAAAAGAAGAAAATAAGATGATTTTCAAATATTTGAAATAGATAGGATTTATTGAATGAATTATCAATTAGCTTCTTTATTGTTATTTATTTTAGATATTTTTAAATTTTGCAATTTATTTTCTTTCACTTTCGTAAAAATAGTATTTACTAGAATTTCTTATTTACAAAAAAAAAGTTAAATTAGAGATGTTCGGTGACATCGTGAAAAAGGATGATCCAGATTTTAAAGAATTGTGTCACTAATTGATAGCGAAAGTGTCAAAGTGGATTGATGGAGAAATACAGAGGGCATGAGTGCTAATAAAACTATGTTTTTAATTTTAATCCGAAATTTAACTCATTAACTATTACAGTAGTTTCTCAAAAAAAAAAAAAAAAAAAAAAAAACAGTATTACAGTTACTTGTTATTATTGTGTAAATTCAAGATTAAATTGTCAAGAAAATATTTTCAAGAACGATAGTACCAAAATTGAGAATCTTAAGAAGCACAAGTGTTAAAACCTTTTTTTTTTTTTCCCCTTTTTTTCTTGTTTGTCTCTAATGCAAATATCCTAATGTAGTCTGACTACTTTTGTCATAGCTCAATTGGTATTTAGTCGGTGATTGAATTATTTTTAATGCATTGAGTCCTAGATTCAAAAGAAATTGCGTGTATTCTCATCTTTTATTGAAGACACGAGAAGATGAAAAATAAATAGCCAAACAAATTTAAGACAATAAACCTTGGAGAGCAGATAGCAATGCAAAGAGGAAACTTGGTCATTGCATTTAGCTTTCAGCCTTCTCTGATTCACACGCCGAATTTCGACTTTCTCTAGTTTCTCCTTAATCCTTCTTTTGGCCTTTTCAGTAATAACCGTCCTATCTTTGTCTCAAGATCCTTAACTGTAAATTTTAACAATCTTGCATCTCGCATCTCGAGCATTCACCAATTGATTGGATGTTGATACCCGCCATGGCATGTAACATGAGAAGTTCTTGATGTCTGCGAATTGCAGTACCCAATATGTTGTTTGGTTGAGGAAAATAAGGTTGAACCATTTAAGTACTGTTAAAATGCAAAGCTGCTAGAGAGCGATACTATCAGAACATACATGGTTTAAGAAAGCCTACGAGATAACTATTCCCCCAAGCAAAACCGGAAACAAGTATGTTTTTAAATCCAAAATATCTTCTCTGGTTTGTCCACTTGCTGTTTCAAATCCTCTTCAGAAGCTTCCTCGTGACTACTTCGAAGAACGTAAAGCAGGTGAGAACGGAGAGCATCCAACCGATGTTGTTCGGGTGCAGAATGAGGTAAAGGGGACCAATCCACTGCATAGAAAGGGCGACTCACAAGCCTCATCGGACATAAACTATGTCTTCCATTTCACATCTCATCACGTTCTCTAAGCACTACTGTTCGCATGGAATTATCTTTAAGGCACAAGCAGAGTCACTTTTCTCTGCATTTCTCTAAGAAAACACAGCATTACACGCCATGTTTTCGCAAGTCGTAGACCTAAATCTGCAGCTCTCAGGATGCTTGCTGAGCTCTTCACCGGAGTCAAACTTCACATAGCAGTGATAGTATATCTCGAAGCCGATACCCGCTCATTCACTTCCCTTTTGCCGATCTACCCGTTAACCTCCATCACTTGAAAAAAATATCCATACCAGATTGAAAGTACTATGGATTTTTTTTTTTTTTTTTTTTTTACTTTAATGAAAACAAAGAACCATGTTCGTTTGGCTAGACTAGATTTTAATAGAATTTATTACACATAAACGAATTTATTACACTTGGATCTAGATTTTCTTGTACCAATTAGAAGCTGAACATGTTAAGATCTGTCATTTAAAAAAAAAAAAAAAAAAAAACAAGGCACACAACACAACACAAAAAAGCTGAAAATTTTGAGAGCATAATATTAGAAGCAGAAAAAATTGTCATTCATTTTACAAATATATTCAGTTCGGGGGACACACACACCCACACACATATATATATATATATAGCATTGCTAACATGAGATACAATTTTGTTTTATTTTTAAACAAAGCCTTTTTCTCATTCTTTGTGTAATATCTGGAAAATTCACAATATTAATTCCTAAATTAATTAGGAATAAAGTCGCGAATTTTCTGTATTAAGATTATTTTTTTTAAAATGTTGTTGTAATTTTGGACTATAGTATTATGAATGATTAATATGAAGTTATGTCATGTTAAAAGAAATTGGTGGCAATAGTTTTCTATTAAGAAATTGATTGGAAACTTTTAAAGTTTCCATCAATTATGTAGTCTTTAAAAAAAAATGAAATGACATTATAAATAAGTATTTCTGAAACGATTTATAAGTGACAGAATACAATTTTAAACCGTAAAATTGATTCAGAAAAGTGTTACAGTCGGTCAAATGAATTAGTTTATACAAAAAAAAAAAAAGATTATATTCTCGACATGAATTATGAACAAACTTAAAATTTCAGTCGAGTTTATTATCTTGAACGATTTAATTGATTTGCAAAATTTATAAGTCAAAAGCCGTATTACTTTGTCATCGTTCAAAATGTACACACAACAAGTGTGTATCTATATATAGATATATATTTGACTAGTTATTGTAATCATGGATGCCCAAAATATTTCTTGGACGAGCAGATGACAGCAAGTATGTGTATATCTATGTGTGTATATATAGACATATATATATTTATATATATGGTTCATAAAGAGGGAAAAAAAAAAAAAAAAGAAACTAAATGTATTTATATACATTACATGTGTGGTCAGTCCACACTTGACGCGTGTAGAAGAAAAAAGAAAAAGAAAAAGAAAAAAATGGCTAGACATTGTTCATCTTTTTTCAAACAATCTATCCTTCGATTTTAACTAGTCCATAAATTATACCTTTGATAACCTTAGGACGTTGGGTTTATCATCATGCAACGTAAGTGATTTCCCACACCTCCTCAGATATTCAAAAGATTTACTTAACGTAGATCTTTCTTATAACCAAATACAAGGAAGTGTTCCAAAATGGACATGGGAAGTCAGCAAGGATTTAATGAATTATTTGAATCTTTCTCGCAACTTTTTGACCCATATCGAGCCACTTCCGTGGGACAGGTTGCATTACCTAGACCTTAGTTCCAACCTTTCTTCAGGACCTCTTCCAATTCCATTAGAGAATCGAAAAATCAATTCTCAGGAGAAATCCCAACTTCTACTTGCACCATGACATCCTTTTGGGTGATAGATTTATCTCATAACAACTTGAGTGGCAAAATTCCTCAATGCGTGGGAGATTTCAGTAAATTTCTCACAATTCTTTATTTGCAAATGAACAAACTACAACTTCCCATCCCAGCAACGTTTGCAAAGGGCAACATTTTGAGGTATATTATATTAATCTGAATGGGAATCAACTGGAAGGACCGCTGCCGAGATCTTTGGTGCATTGCAGAGCTCCTGAAGTTTTTGATCTTGGAAACAACCAGCTAAGAGACATGTTCCCCGACTAGCTAGAATCTCTTCCGGAGTTGCAGGTTCTAGTCCTGAGAGCTAACAAGTTTTATGGTTCCATTGGGAATCCTAAAACCCGATCTCCCTTCCGCAAGTTAAGAATCATGGGTATTTCCTACAATGAATTCAGGGATGTTCTTCCAATCACATATATTGATAAATTCAAAGCTATGACCGATGCGGAGAAAGTTAAATGGAATATTTGACAATGTCTGAACATTATTACTTATATTCCATAGCAGTGTCTATGAAAGGCTTGTATGTCAAGCTAGTTTAAATCCACAATCACTGATTTCTCAACTAATAATTTCACGGGTGAGATTCCACAATCGATTGGAAGGCTTGAATCAAACTCTTCTCACAATAAGCTGCGAGGTACTATACCATCATCATTGGGAAATTGACTAATCTCGAATGGTTAGACCTCTCTTCTAATGAGCTTGTTGGGAGGATTTCTGATCGGTTGGCGGGCATGTACCATGGCTCACATACTTGAACCTTTCTCAAAACAAAAGGGTGGGTCCAATACCTATAGTGGACGGCAATTCAACACATTCAACAACGACTCATACAGTGGAAACTTGGGATTGTGTGGATTTCCTTTGTCTAAATTATGTGGCATGTCTGATTAGAAGGTGATGATGATGGGATATGCAAGTGGAATTGTGATCAGAATATCTATCAGATACATGGTGCTTTTCAGTAAAAATAGTGATCATTGGTTTATGAAAAGGCTCGGAAGAGAACGATGACATATCTCAATAGCTCCCTTAAGAGGCAGCAGCAAAAGAAGAAACTAAGGAGCAGAGGAAAATGGTGCCTTCAGAAATGTCTATCGAATAAATGCAATATATTTTTAACTGAAAATACTTTTTTCTTGTTATTTTTTGAGACAAAAAATAATCAGTTGTATAATTATTTGCTAATATATTTGTGTTTGTCTGGACTTCTATTCTACAGGAAGCCGCATGAGAAGTGCTATTCATTAGGTGTGCACGCCAGTTTCTTATACATTATATGATAGTCTCTTGTTCCCCTAATATGTAGCCAAAGTACATAAATAAATAAATTATATTCTACCTCTCGGAATCTTAAATGTGAAAGCCATTGAGGTTTTGGTCATAGTAATTTTGATGTAATTTTTTATTTTTACAAATAAAAGTTATCGAAACATTTGCCTGTCCAATGGAATTTATCATGGTGACGCCTACTGATTCAGGAATATGAATGCATCTTCAATCCTATTATGTCCAAAAAATAAATAAATAAAATAACAATAATAATCAAAACATTTTGAAACTGCTTATTAGCATCGTGAGTATAAACCTTCTTTTCATAGCTATTATCAATTAACCCACGTTAATTGGAATTTAAAACAACGAATGTGCAAGTATAAACCTTTTTTTTTTTTGCTCTGAAAAGATACACTAATTGAAAATCCAGGAATAAAGCGGTAACCATGCCCGGGACTACCTCCCGAGTACAAAAAAGAGGACAACACATATGCTAAAGCATCGCTCTCACTCAAAACTAAAAGCTCTTATTCAATTTATTAAGAGTTAAACGCCCTATTTCGTTACTGTTGGTTTCGAAAACCAATTTATTAAAAAATAGTGAAAGTATGGTATGGATCACATTGCACATATAAAAATTTTTCTCAAAATTTTATCTGGCGACAATATGTATATGAATTTAATGAAAAATAATAGAGGAAGAAGGTTTAAAGATTGACCATTATCCGATTAATTAGGTTGAAATTCTTGAACTCCTTTAAGAACCTTCATGACAACTCTAAATCTTTTGAAAATACCAACGATTTTTTCTTCGCATTCTCCAAATCACGATAAATAGGAAATGAGTGGGCGTTTCTGATTTTGGGTTTGAACACATACCTAAATTTTGATTTGCTTTGCGTTCTCAACTTATGAGACAAAAGTGAAGGAAAGGAGGAGAAGAAACTCTATGGAAAAAGGTATGTATTTTTTTCTCTGTCAAAAGGAATTAATATTCTTCCCCCTTTAGATACATCGCATATACTCCTTTTTAATATTACAGAGAGAAATACCTAACACATTTTTTTTAAATTAATTAATCCACTCCTCACAAAAAAAAAAAAAAAACAAACAAACAAACAAAAAAAAAACAAACAAACAAACAAAAAAAAAACAAACAAACAAACCCACATGCCCCATACCTCCCTAGAGTAGGCGTTTTTGGTACACATGGGAGAGAGACTCCCATAAAATCTTTGCTCCATTATCCACTAATTAGTTTCTTTTTTTTTTATATAATTTAATTGAAGATATTTTATTTTGAACTATTCAAAATAAAAAACAACTAATCTTTGCTTTTCCACATGTGTCAAAATTCAAAATTTCACATGCACTTTGTCTGTGGATAAAACGTGAACCACCTTATGGTGCATAACTACAGTGTGGTCCTTACCACACTGTATAATTTTTTAATTTAAAACTATTTTAAATAATCATATTGTTTAAAATATAAAATTAATCCAATTAATTTATTATGTGAATATTAATTTAGAATTCCCAATTCCAAATTAATAAATTTAACCCAATATAAAATAATGTTCATATGATTCAATGGAGCCGTTGAGCGGAACTATGGATTTTATAATTTTAAACTCCAATAATTTTGACAATTAATTAATATCTTAATTAAAATATCAAAATTATTAATTCTAAATTATTCCACAAAAAATTTGGAATTACACTCTTAAAATTATAAAACAAATTATATTCAAAGGATTTGAATTGTCCATTGATATAGTCACTACATACAAATCAATCTTCTATAAACAGTTTATAAATAAAGCTAGGTATTTTCCGTTAACTCTTTAATTATATATTTCTCTTTAAGTATCATTGATTCTCTAATTAATAATATATTTATGATCTAATTATAAATTGAGCGCTCTTATTATTCAAACTCCAAATTAATACTTATGAGAATCGTTCATTTGACTTCTTTATGAATGAATGGATTTCATCTTGTATATTAATATTCCTAACTATTTATTATATTATATTTTTAATATACCAAGAATTTGATACTATTCATTTGTATCATTATTCGATAAGTCAAAAAATACAATTGCAATAAATAGAAGTTTATTAATTACTCAAAATTAAGATCGATTCGTATATGACCATCATTGATTAATTTTGAATGCTCTATATGACAACGGAAATTATTAGAGATTCGTAATTAATCGTATTTCAGTCATATATAATCAAATTATATAAAGCGCTTTCATTCTAATAATCTTATTATTAATAATCCAGATAAGATAGTTTCATTCAGAATATAATGAACCGCGCTAGTAATTTTAAATTAAAAATCCCAACTTTAATTAATAATTACTGATAGTTTAAATTATTTCACTTTAAATATTATCCTCTACATATAACACTTATATATAATATTTAAAGTCACATTAAATAATCAAGGGTTTTCGATATTTATAAAGCATCAATCGTACTGCAAAATTAACATTAAAAAAATTCTTCAAATTAAATCAATAAAATATTACATCTCATTTATTTATAGATACATATGCCAACAGTTACTGCAGAGAGTAATTAATCACAAACGAAAACAAACAAATAAGAGCACAAAAATTTTTTAGCACTCCACCCTCAGTGTGTGGAGTAAGAAATTACAAGAGAAAATCACACCTCTTCTAGATTGATATGCATGATATCTCTCAATTAGAACAATAATTATTAGGCTCCACCAGCAACAAATTAGTTTGCGTTATTTTCATAAATAGCCATCGTATTATACACCTTATTTGTATTAATTAATGACTTTTGATTTAAGACATCATACTTCATCAAATTTTTATATTGTTATCTGATAAATGCACAAAAATACATTTTTATTTATATAATTTATTAAATAAATCACATTTTAAATAAGGATTTTCGTAATATTAATTCATAATATTTTACTTTAGAAATATTTATTATTTTAATTATTTTGATTCTTTCCTATTTCTTTTTCCTTTTTCCTTCCTTTCTTCCGCAGGAACAGTGCCAGCTCAGCCCCCTTCAGCTGCTTCCTCCACGTGCGCACAATTCAGGCCCGCGATCTCAGCCAAGCCCGCGCACTCCCAGCCCAGAGAATGGCCCAAGCCCGCACACGCCCAGCCAACTGCAGCTCTTCCTCCACGTCCGCGCAGCTGCTTCCTCCACGCCCAGACCGAGAAGTCAGCCCGTGATTCGAGCCCGAGAAATCAGCCCGCAATCCCAGCTTCAGTTGCTCCAGCTCAGCCCGACAAACCAGGGCCGAATTCTCAGCCAAGCAGCTAACTCAAGCATCAAGCCCGAATTCCCAGCCAACCGCATCTGCTTCCTCCACTTGCACGCAAATTCGGGCCAAATTCTCAGCCAAGCCCGTGGCACCATTCCAGGCCAGATCCTTGCACCCAGCTGGTGTCCCATGAGTAACCGGCTGATCTACCAACTTGGGTAGCGGATTTGTTGGCCAAAAATCCTCCCTAGCATGTTGGACTCGAGCCTATATAATAAGGGCTCCTCAAGAGGACGTGAATAGAGTTTTTCCATTAATTTTTAGCTGAGTTTTTAGTATTGTTTTATTTTTCATCTCATATTTTCTTGTTAGAACTTTGTGAGATGAATTGCAAACTAGGCTAGAGTTCTTTGGTGAGGCTAGAGATGATCCTAGATGTGTAGTGAATATATTTGGGTTTTGATTCTCCAATGGTTTCTAAAGTTGATACATTAGAGTGAATAATTTCTCTTTTATCCTATTTCTTTCTCATTTCAATATATTTTATTGTCAGCTCTTATATAAATCTAGTCAAGCTCTTTTTATGTGAATTGTTGCATGATAAAATATATTGATAGCATTATTTTATAAGTAGTCTTTTACTGCAATATTGTTTATGGTATATTGTCGCTTTTGGATTTCTTATAAGATAATTTTTATTAGTTCTTCACATAAGAATTTTATTCACTCAAATAAATTTTAATCCATAAGTTTTTCAAATCTTTATTCTCCGATTGATTGTTTGGGATGTGAAACTTTCAATTGAGTTATTTTATGAATCAAAATCCAATTAGGTACATGAAACATATAGGGGATTCTTGATGCTTTACCACCTTTTAATTATTGAATTTTCTTCATTTCTAAATTACGGTATTTTAAAAATTGTTTTAAAAATCACAAAAATATTTCCTTTCCTTCTTTCTTTGATTACTTTTTCCTCTAACGCTTTTGTTCCGCTAATCTTTTCTTGTTTGTTTTTATCACCTCCTCGTGGGATCGACCGCCCTAATTGTGCTACAATCGACCGCTTGTTTTTGTACACATTTGGGCGTAACCAAATGACACATCAATCATTAATTCATCAAAAATTAAAAGAAAAAAAAATCTAAAACGTTTAATTTCTCATCACCCTTGTTTGGTGCATCGCCAAGGAGCAAGAATTTTTTTTTTAGGAAGGCGTGAATAGAAACCATACTTTGAACTAAAAACTTATCAGACTTTAAATTTTTTTTTCCTTCTTACGTAAATTTTGTAATCTAATTTAACTAACTTTGAAAAGTCAAAACTACGAGCTTATCCTGTATAATTGACTTTTCTATTTATTTAGAATTTTAAGTTCGAAATAATTTAGAAATCAAATATTGGGATATGATTGGAACTTTGAAAAATAATTTAAGTAAATTTATTAATTTCAAAATTTCAAGTGGGAAAAATTATGAGCTTAGTTGAGAAAAAAATTTGTGATTGGAGTATAAAAGTAAAGGAGTCCATTGAAATAGGAGGCAGCTACCCCTGGGACCAAACCACCACCAAGTACTACTCCCGTGTAAGTGGTAATTATATTCAAAATGTTTTTTTTTTTTAAAAGAATCTTATTTCTATTTGTCTGAAAAAATGATTCTCAAACAAAGAGTAATCTTTAAATACCCTCATTTGAAACTTTTTTTTTTTTCTAATTTTTAACATATTATTGTAGAATGGGCCATTTGCATACCAATATTAAAGTTCGGGATGGTATGATTTGAAACTAAAATTTAAGGACAAATATGAGAGTGGATATATAATCTAAGATTATTTGTGAAAATAACCCAGTAAGTTTTGATGTTAATTTTATGGATTTGACATTAGGTTACATGTAGTTTGTTCTGATGTTAATTTTATGGATTTGACATTAGGTTACATGTAGTTTGTTCGTTTCCTTTATTTTTTTTATCTTTAATTTTTTTTTAATATGGGTCAAGTTAATTATGTTTTTTTTAATGGACCTAGATAAGTAATTAGACGAGGAGACAATAAGCCAAAAAAAAAAAAAATCCAATGTTCCAACCCAAAATCTAAGTCATCGGAAGCAGAAAAAAATTAAATTTTATTATAATCAACTAAGTGAGTCTATTCTTATAAAAGCGCATATAAACTTAAAAAATGGAGAAATGAAAGACGTACCAACAGGTCGTACTGTAATACACTTGTTAAAATTAAAAAACCATAAAGCTATGGTTGAAGGAATATCAAATACGATCCGGTTGGTATGGAAAAGTTAAAAATTTTTGGAATCTTTCTTCGACAAAATGATGTACTTGCTTGACTGAGGAAGCCACCAGTCAATGAAAGCGTTTTGCGTTTTTCCACCCCAATCTTTAATGTACGTAGCTAAGTGGTACTTTTTTTTTATTCATATATATATATATATATATATTTTGCTGAGAATACTAGCAAGTTTATTCCACACCCGTCCCCACCTTCCAAAAACTTACCGCATTAATTCAAGAGCCGTAAATTAACAGGAATGTCAATTAAGAATAATCATGATTAAGACTACAAAAAATGTGACTTCGATGTAATCAATTACGACCATTTTAAGAGAGAGAGAGAGAGAGAGCGTTTTCAATAAAATCTGCCTTGCTTTCAAGTCTTATTTTACTAAAAATAGCGGTCCTAAACTTAACATTGAACGAAACATGCTAGTAGATTAACAAACGACAGCAAAACACTAACAATTTGGACAAACAAACGACAGGTCGTTTTGTAACATTACGTAATGCTCCTGCATTTCAAACTCTCACAAACTTTTAACACGCACACACACACATCTATATATATATATATATATATATATTATATATATATATATATGAAAATCATACAACAACATGAGAACATAACTATATATATGACCATCAAATATTTGTTCAGTAATTAAGAATAGTTCTATGGTATACTGGCTTGACTGCGGTACTAAACATTTCTGGGAAATCAAAACCAACAGTTTACTTAAAATCTTTAGCTACCAATCCTTTTTATTAGTAACATTACCATTATTATTATTATAAAAAAAACGAAAAAAAAAAGGGTTAAGTTCATTGTTTTCTCATGGACCTAACGTTGGTAGAGATGTCTTGAAAAGGATTCAAACATTCGCACTCTATTACAAATCTTGTCACGAGTCCTAATAACGGCCAGCTGTGTCGTAACATACTCTTTATGTTAGTCGAGCCATAAAGCTAGAAGCTAAACATGAAAAAAAAATTCTAATGGAATATATTTTGAAGTTAAATCTTGGAATATATTTGAAATTACTAACAAAAACTATCAAAGTAATCTTTGTAATTTCGAAATTTTAAGCGGACAAATTATGGATTTATTGGAAAAAGTCATTGTGATTGAGGTATAAAAGTAAATGAGCCCATTAATAGCTGCCCTCCTGGGACCAACGGGCTCCACCACTGACCACCACCTACGGCGCGTATGATGATCCACCCCTACAAGTTGTAATTATTTTTCTAAATGTTTCTTTATTCATAAACCCCCTATTACTTATATGACAAAAAAAATGACTTTAAAACAAAAATGATTTTGAAATTAACACTTTTTCATCTTATTTTTAACATATTATTAACTAACGGTATAATTGCATAACAATATAACATTTGGGGTAGTACGATATTTGAAACTAAAATTTAGAAACCAACATGAGATTAAGTATAACGTTAACATTCAAGGTCATTCATAAAAATTCAGTGAATTTTGATTTTTTTTTTTTTTTATGAATTCAATTTTCAAGTTACATGTAATTTGTTTTTCTTGTTTTATTTTTAAAAAATGGGTCAAGTTCATTCATTATTTTATCATGGACCTAAAAGTTGGATGAATGACAAGTTAGAAAAGAGCACGTACGCCCAAAAAAAAAAAAAATCCAATGTCTCCGACCCAAAGTTTGAGTCATGGGATACAATAACGAACTTTTCAGGTAAGAGCTGAATTTTATTCTAATCAACTAAGCAAGTCTATTCTTATAAAAGTGTTCATAAACTTTGAAAATGGAGAAATGAAAGGCAACTAACCGATCTTGTCGTAAGACACTAGTTAAAGTTAAAAAAAAATAACTCAAAACATCTCATTATTATTAGCTTTGATAAATATTTGATGGTAGAAAAATAATGTCATATCCATAGTGTATTTTCTCATACTCCTACTACGAAAATAAGATATGTCCATTAATTACATTCAAATTTCATCGTGACCAATGTAATGCCCATTTGGGCTGATAATTGGATTGATTGGAAAAATGATTTTGAAATAAACACTTTTTCATATAATTTTCCATATATTATTGACTAACGACACATTTGCATAACAATATAACATTTGGGGTAGTATACTATTTGAAACTAAAATTTAGAAACCAACATGAGATCGAGTATAACATTCAAGGTCATTCGTAAAAATTCAGTAAGTTCTGATTTTTTTTTTTTTTTTTTATGAGTTCAATTTTCAAGTTACATGTAGTTTGTTCTCCTTGCATTATTTTAAGAAAATGGGTCAAGTTCATTCATTCATTGTTTTGTTATGGACCTATAAAAATTGGATAATAATATAAAGTTAAAAAAAGGACACAAACACCAAAAAAATAAAAAAAATAAGAAAGTTTTGGCATGAAAACACGATACGGTGGAAAAATAAGAAAGCTTTGGCATGAAAACACGATACGGTGGAAAAATAAAAAAGTTTTGGAACGTTTCTTTTTCAAAATAATATATTTGCTTGACTGGGGAAGACACCAGTCAAAGATGATTTTTTTTTTTTTTTGGAAAGGCTTTCCTCCCCACTTTTCAATGTATGGAGATTCTGTTTTTAGGGGACGTCCTAAATGTTTTTGTTCTTAATTTTTTATTATCCAAAAGTAAGTATATATATTTCAAGATCTCAATTCATGTGCACATTATTATTATTTTTAATTCTTCTATTTTTAAAAAATTCAAACTTAGTTGAAATAAGATGATTTTCATAGAATAAAATGTTCTTGCAATACTCTTGATCATCACAAGATGGAGATATTAGAATTCACAAATATGAAAGTGCTGATTAGCACCGAAACCAAAATGTAACTCAGAAACATCTCATTACCATTAATAAAATATGTCCATCAATCACAATCGAATTTCATGATGACGAATATAATAGCCCATTTGAGGTGATAATTGGAGTGAGTCGTTTCATAAATATTTTGATCAGAAATAAATTGAGTTTGAGAAATATATGTTTGGTTAAAAATATACAATTTAGAGTTAAAAAATATAAAAATTAAAAAAATTAAAGAAAAAAATAATAATTATGAATCTTATTTCATTCGTCTTATTATGTTATATAAAAATAAAAAAATAAAAAATAAAAAAGGTCATCTCGATTTAAAATAAGAAAGACATGAAAATTGAGATTGGATATGTAAATAATGAAATTGATTTACTTTTAGAGAGAAAAAAAAAAAAAAGACCCCCCAAAGCCTAGCTCCAACAGCAGCCTCTTCTTCCTCCGCCATCTCCAAAGCCTAGCTCTTTCTAGTATTGACTTTGAAGGCTCCCCTATTTCAAGAACTTGACCTTTCTTGACCTGTACAACTTAAACTTCAATGGCCATGTGCCTTTGGAAATCTCTCATCTCTCCAAATTGGTCAGCCTGACACTCGGTGGAGATTATGCTGACCAACTCACAATAGAGGAGGATAACTTCAAAGCCCTCGCTAAAAACTTAACCAGCTTAACAGAACTCTACTTTTACAATATTGACATGTCTTCTGTGTCACCTCTCTCTTTAACAAACTTGTCTTCTTCTTTAACAATTCTTTCTCTCATCTCTTCGAACTTGCACGGGGAGTTGCCGGAGAACATGTTCCAGATGCTGAAACTTGAGAAACTTGACTTAAGTGATAACCATCTTAATGGCCAGATTCCCTCCTTTTTAAGCCTTCAACGACTCATTTTCTTCGATATGTCATGTAACAATTTCTCAGGCCAACTTCCAGAAGTCTGTAGCAATTTCTCACAGAAATCCCCTCCAGATGGCTCTTCAAAGTATCAAGTGGGAAGCGCTCTTTCAAATTTACTCATTCTGTCGTTCTATGATAACTTACTAAACGGTACAATACCTTCATGGATATATGAACTGCCATATTTGGAGGAGTTACAACTCGGCAACAACCTTTTTACTGGTGAGATCAGAGAGTTCAAGAGCACCTCGCTGCGGATCCTCTTATTGAGTGAAAATAAACTGTGTGGCATCATTCCAAGATCAATATTCCATCAGGCCCATCTCCAGCTTTTGAATCTTTCATCAAATAATCTTACAGGTACCGTAGAGACTGATGGTTATTTTTGTATGTGAATAGGTGTAGGTTATGTTTGGGTAATTATATTGAGAGCAAATGGACATAGGGGGTATGGGCTTTTGGTTTGAAAGGCAGATAGTGTTTTACGTTAGAGACTGATAGTAGATGTAATAGGTTATGATGACAAAGTATCCTATAATATTACAGGACAAAATACTTTGACTTTTGGAAGAAAGTGGAACGTGAATAAGCTTCAGTACATAAGCTTGTTTAAGAACATACAAAGCCTATTTATAGTCGTGTAAGTCATAGAAACAAGTAGTAACTGACTTCATATGTGATTACAATTTTTTACTCTCAAACTTTCTCATTTAACCGGTCATTACATGTGATTATTATTAGTTATTCCAGATTTGTTTGCGTCTAGACTTTTCTACATTTAATATTGCAAATATCTTAAATAATATTCTAGAGAGTTGGAGAAAAAAATAGCACTTTTATCACATATTATTTATCTTTCTTTAAACAATCTATCATTCAATTTTAACAACTTCATAAATTACACCTTTGATTGTGTTTCATACTTTAGAGCCTGATGGTAGATGTAATAGGTTATGATGACAAAGTAGGCTATAGTGGGTAAGTTGATAGGATAAGACAAAATACTTGACTTTTACAAGAATGTGGATACGCGAATATATGTAAAAGCTTTACCTTCTCTGTGTCCAATTTTCAAAGTTAGAAAAATTTTTGTAAGAAAGTATTTGCCACAATTTTTTTCATCATTCTTTCAACTAAAAAAAAAAAAAACTTTTTTCTATCATTTTCTTATTTTACAAAATAGAAACTATCACATTTTAAAACTTACTTTATACAATATCATTTAAAAAAAATAAATTTTTTTTAAATTTTCTCATAGATTTCAAATATTATTTTTTCTCATCGTAAACAACTTTTTATTTTCTAAATAAAAATTTTTACAAATCTAAATATTATCTTGTACTTAAAATGAAAAAACTTTTGCATCTAAAATAAAAAAGTTTCCTTTTAAAAAATAAACACGTGATCCAAATAGAATCTTAGTACATAACCTTGTTTTCAGCTATACCTTTACAACAACATACAAAGCCTGTTTATAGCTGTGTAAGTCATATAAACAAGTGTAACTGACTTCATGTGTGGTTACAATTTTTTGCTCTAGAACTTTCTCACTTAACCGCCATTACATATAATAATTATTAGTTATTCTATATTTGATTGCTTCTGGACTTATCTACATATAGTATTGCAAATATTTTGTATAATATTTAGAAAGTTGGAGAAATAAGCCGTACTTTTATTAGAGACGATTTATCTTTATTTAAACAATCTATTATTTAATTTTAACAACTCCATAAATTGTACACTTGGTAGCCTCTTGATTTTGGGTTTATCATCATGCAACATAAATAAGTTCCCACACTTCCACATATATTCAAAACGTTTATTTAGTCCAAACCTTTCATTTAACCAAATACCGTGTAGTGTTCCTAATTTGTTATGGGAAGCCAGCAAGTATTTGATTTTTCATTTAGATCTTTCCCACAACTATTTAACCCAAATAGAGCCACTTCCAACTTGCTAATTCTAGACCTTAGTTCCAACTTTTTTTCAGGACCTCTACCAATTCCATCAGCACCTGATTTACGCTACTTTGGTGCCTCGAAAAATCAGTTCTCAGGAGATATCCCAACTTCTATTTGCAACATGACATCCCTTTGGATTGTCGATTTATCTCATAACAACTTCAGTGGAATTATTCCTCAATGCCTGGGAGATTTCAGTACAATTCTCGAAGTTGTTGATTTGAGAATGAACAAACTACACGGCCCCATCCCCGAAACATTCGCAGAGGGCAACATATTGAAGTTTATTAATTTGAATGGGAATGAGCTGGAAGGACCGCTATCAAGATCTTTGGTGCATTGCAGAAATCTTAAAGTTCTAGATGTTGGAAACAACCGGCTAAGAGACACGTTCCCTGACTGGCTAGAATCTCTTCCGAAGCTACAGGTTCTAGTCCTGAGAGCTAACAAGTTTAATGATTCCATTGGGAATCCTAAAACTAGATCTCCCTTTCGTCGGTTAAGAATCCTGGATATTTCCCACAATGAGTTCAGGGGTACTCTTCCAATCAGATATATTGAGAATTTCACGGCTATAATGGATGCAGAGAAAGTCAAAATGAAGTATATGGGAGACACTACTTACTTTTATTCAATAGTGGTGTCTATGAAAGATTTGGATCTATTGGTGAAAATCCAAACTATTCTGACAACCATTGATTTCTCAAGCAATAGTTTCACGGGCGAGATTCCGCAATCCATTGGAAGGCTTGAGTCACTCAAGGGTCTCAACTTTTCTCACAATAAGTTGCATGGTACTATACCATCATCATTGGGAAATTTGACAAATCTCGAATGGTTAGATCTCTCTTCTAATGAGCTTGTTGGGAGGATTCCTAATCAATTGGCTGACATACCATGGCTCGCATTCTTGAACCTTTCTCACAACAAATTGGTGGGGCCAATACCTAGTGGACGGCAATTCAACACATTCAACAACGACTCATACAGTGAAAACCCAGGATTGTGCGGGTTTCCTTTGTCTAAATTATGCGGCAACAGAGAGGTGCAACCCGATCAATGTGATGATGGAGAGCACGACGAAGGCACATTTGATATGAAGGTGGTGATAATGGGATATGCAAGTGGATTGGTGATCGGGATATCTGTGGGATACATGGTGCTTTTCAGTAGAAGTGCTGATCATTGGTTTATGAAAAGGCTTGGAAGAGAACGGCCACATATCTCAATCACTCCCTTAAGAGGCAGGAGCAGAAGAAGAAACTAAGAAGCAGAGGAAAATGATGCCTTTTGAAAAAGTCTCTAAAATAAAGGTAATATTTCTGTAACTGAAACTCTACTTTTTTTCTTGTTATGTTTAGAGACAAAAAATAATCAGTTGTATAACTGTTTGCTAATCTTGTTGTGTTTGTCGGGTTTTCTACTCTACAGGAAGGTGCGTGAAAAGAACTATGCATTAGGTCTGCACACCAGTCAATATTTTATCTATTGTATGATAGACTCTTGTTCTCGTAATATGTATCCAGAGTGCATAAATAAATAAATTATGTTCTATCTTTTGGAATCTTAAATGTGAGACCCATTGAGGTTTTGGTCAAAGTAATTTTTGTTGTTATTTGTATTTTACAAATAAAAGTTCTCTGCATCATTCAATCCTGTTATGTTGGGGAAAAAAAATAAGAAAAATAATCGAAAACCTTTTGAAATGGCTTATCGACATTGCGAGTATAAATCTTCTTTTGACGACCATACTCCAATTACTTACCCACTTCAATTAAGATTTAATCTAGAAAACTAATAACAATAACACTGACACTAATAAAACCCAAAATGAATGAACTCGCTTTCAATTCAACAACTATAAACTTGGCCCCAAATGCCTTGATGAATAAGACACCTGTAGTTTTCACAAACAAGCTGTAGATAACTGAAAAGTTGATTTAACATGGAAAATATTTCCTTGTGAAAGTGATCCTGACTCTCTAATTAGTCGAGCCTTGTCATCTAAAATCCAACATGAACAACTAAGCACGAATGTCAACAAGCACAATTGCCAAAAGAAGACCAATTTATTTGAAGAGTTCGGGATTCAGCCAGTCCCTGCCATCCAAAAGGTTAAAAAAAAATTATCAGTTTTGTGAAGTTTCAACTTTCAACTTTCAACTATCAATTCAAAAAAGTGAAAACTTGAAGAATCGGACGAAAAACAAGAAATTGAAGATTGCAGCATATGTAAAACTCACTTGCTAATGTCATCAAGGTGGTCATCAAAATCGACAACGTCTTGCCATTTTTCAGTTGAAATATAATCCAACAGAACCTCATTTGCTAATGGCTCCTTGGTGGTCAGACGGTACCCTGCATCTGATCCAACTAGCTTCCAGTTTTTGGATGCGTCCTTTGTATAAAGCTGGTTTTAGGGAGGAAAAAAAAAACACGAAATGAAAGGTTGTATTAGAATTGAAGTAGAAATTGGAACATGTTATGTCCAAACTGTACATGAGTCATGACAATACATCATTCCCAGGGTAACAGTCTTAATCACCAATAATAAGCATTTACATCGAGAGAAAATCATAGTATAAAGATAAAGTAGTTGAAAACTCAAGCGTACTCATATTGGGCATGCTGATGCCCGTCTCCAAAACTCACATGGGTCGTCCCCCAAGCATATGAGACTGACTTTGTATGGGTTGTGGTGCTGGGCACCACTTATGATTTTTATTATTTTCGTACTGATAACACCAAAAACTCTGCGAATTATCCGCATTCCGTAGGCATTACAAAACACCAGTTTATGCTCACTTGATCTTGAGTTTAAAGATAAAAAAACTTATAAAAGCATACCCAATCTCACACATGTCATTTCAGAGCAAAAGAAAAACAATTTTCACCTTTGAAAGCTAGACCAGAAACCACATCAAAGTTAAATTACATACTGCAAAGCTAACAATACCCTTAAGCTGATTACAAAAGATGTACATAATCTCTCATCAAGAATAATAACGAAAATGATCTCTAACCTGCATAACAGGGCTCCGATCCTTAGACTTTTCCAAAGCTGCAAGCTTTTTATTATCTAACTACAAAATCATCAAGAGAAAAAATAAGTTTATAATTAAATTATCTCAATTCCCACAAAAAACCACACAAAATCGCATCACAAGAATTCAAATTCAAGCACGCACCAAAAGAATAGCCGCTTGAGGAAAGTAACGAGATATGTGATCGCCAATATTCATGGCCACACCACCAAGCTCAAAATCATCAAATCTCTCATTGGCATGAAAATAGCCCACAATGTTCACCCCTTTGTTTGTATAGTACTCCTCTATCTGATCCAATTGATGAGTTCAAATTCAACCAAAACAATTGTAAAGTATATATATATATATATATATATTTATACATATATATATATATATTTATGTATGAAGAGAGAGAGAGAGAGAGCATCATTAGATACTTATTTATTGAATGATGATGCTTTCTCTCTCTCTCTCTCTCTATATATATATATATATATATATATATATCTGTGTGTAGGTGTATTATAATTAAGATTAGAAAACAGAACTTTGTGAGAAATTTTCCCAATAATTCAACGAATTATACAGAAATAAACATCTATTATGAAACAATCCTTGGTGTGTGCATAGATACACATATATATGTATATTTATTTTAACGTTTGTACACGTCAGTTCAATCGAAGCAAAATTAAACAAAAGGGGAAAAATTAAGCCCCAAAAACACGAAATTTACTCACTTCACCAGAAATTTCGCCAGTAATCATACGAATTGTGAAGAAACAAGCATCTAACACATCTATAACATACATAAACATAAATACATACATATATATATATATATGCACACACACATACATATATATGTATATGTGTACACACACACAAAGGTTAGATCTTGGGCGTGTACCAGGATGAGGGAGATCTCGAGCTGGGGGAGGAGGCCGAGGTGGGAGTGGAAGAGAGGGACGGAGTCGGTGATCTCCACAACACCGTCGTTTTGGGGGGAGACGCGGCCAATGAGGACGCCATTGACGCCGGAGGTCTTGTGCTTGAGGGCGTGGAGGACCAGTTTTATGTACGCGTTCTGGGCGATCTCGCACCGCAACTCGCCGCCCATGACTCACTGAGTTGAATCGCCGGCGCCGAAGAGAGAGAGAAAGAAGAAGAGAGAGAGCGAGAGAGGCACGAAGTCCAAAGTCAGTGCTCTTGTACTCTCTTGAGGGGTGAATTTTTTTTTTTTTTTATCCTCTGAAAATTTTGTTTGAAACTCCAAACGGTGCCGTTTCTTTTACCACTAACGTATTTTTTTTAAGGGTCCGTTTGGTGAATGAGTTTGAGTTGAAAATTTTTGTTGAATTTTTTTAGAAAAGACAAAAAAATTTTCAGAAAAAAAAAAAAAATCTTTTAAAAAAAATAAAAATTGAGATAAAAAATATACATTTTAGTTCGAAATAGAATGAATTACTAAACCAAGCATAAATTATAGCCCTTTTTCTTATCAGGAATTTTAAAAATAAGAAATTAAT
Source organism: Ficus hispida (assembly GCA_025413025.1). Classification (NCBI taxonomy): domain Eukaryota; kingdom Viridiplantae; phylum Streptophyta; class Magnoliopsida; order Rosales; family Moraceae; genus Ficus; species Ficus hispida. The sequence continues at coordinate 32,113,212 of CM046374.1, forward strand.
TTCATAAAAAATTTAAATTATACAAAATTAAATTCTAAATTTGTATTAAAATATTTAGTAATCTATCAAAAAAATCTATTTACTTGAAGAATTAAATTTCTATTATATTGTTTATTTTTTAAAAAATTAGAAGGATTGGGAATATAATTACTGTAATTATAAAATTATCTTTAAATGAAAAAATAATTAAATAATAATAAGGATATATTTGGTATAGAGTAAGTTGTTTCCTATTTTTTTAGAGGAATCAATTTATTTCTGTATGTAGGAGACGAGTTCCATCTTACCAAGAAATCAATTCCTTATTTTTAAGTGGAACCTACATCATTTAATTTCTAAATACAAAAGTAAATACTGAAATTTAAATAAAAATTTGATTCTTTTTCCCACATTGGATTACCCATTAGTAAATTGTTACCATTCAGCTTAAAAAATAGTAAATAGAATTTGTTATTACGAAACTAAAAGAAGAAAATAAGATGATTTTTAAATATTTGAAATAGATTGGATTTATTGAATGAATAATCAATTTGCTTCTTTATTGTTATTTATTTTAGATATTTTAAAATTTTGCAATTTATTTTTTTCACTTTCGTAAAAAAATAGTATTTACTAGAATTTCTTATTTACAAAAAAAAGTTAAATTAGAGATGTTCGGTGACATCGTGAAAGAGGATGATCCAGATTTTAAAGAATTGTGTCACTAATTGATAGCGAAAGTGTCAAAGTGGATTTGATAAAGAAATACAGAGGGCATGAGTGCTAATAAAACTATGTTTTTAATTTTAATCCGAAATTTAACTCATTAACTATTACAGTAGTTTCTCAAAAATTAAAAAAAAAAAAACAGTATTACAGTTAGTTGTTATTATTGTGTGAATTCAAGATTAAATTGTCAAGAAAATATTTTCAAGAACGATAGTACCAAAATTGAGAATCTTAAGAAGCACAAGTGTTAAAACTTTTTTTTTCCCCCCCTTTTTTTCTTGTTTGTCTCTAATGCAAATATCCTAATGTGATCTGACTACTTTGTCTTAGCTCAATTGGTATTTAGTCGGTGATTGAATTGTTTTTAATGTATTGAGTCCTAGATTCAAAAGAATTATGTATATTCTCATCTTTTATTGAAGACACAAGAAGATGAAAAATAAATAGCCAAACAAATTTAAGACAATAAACCTTGGAGAGCAGATAGCAATGCAAAGAGGAAACTTGGTCATTGCAATTAGCTTTCAGCCTTCTCTGATTCACACGTCAAATTTCGACTTTCTCTAGTTTCTCCTTAATCCTTGTTTTAGCCTTTTCAGTAATAATCGTCTTATCTTTGTCTCAAGATCCTTAACTGTAAATTTTAACAATCTTGCATCTCACATCTCGAGCATTCACCAATTGATTGGACGTTGATCCCCGCCATGCATGTAACATGAGAGGTTCTTAATGTTTGCGAATTGCAGTACCCAATATGTTGTTTGGTTGAGGAAAATAAGGTTGAACCACTTAAGTACTGTTAAAATACAAAGCTGCTAGAGAGCGATACTATCAGAACATACATGGTTTAAGAAAGCCTACGAGATAACTTGTCCCTCAAGTAAAACTGGAAAACAAGTAGGTTTTTAATTCAAAATATCTTCTCCTGTTGTCCACTTGCTGTTTCAAATCCTCTTCAGAAGCTTCCTCGTGACTCTTTGACGAAGATGAACGTAATGCAGGTGAGAACGGAGAGCATCCAGCCGATGTTTCGGGTGCAGAATGAGGTAAGGGACCAATCCACTGCATAGAAAGGGCGACTCACAAGCCTCATCGGACATGAACTATGTCTTTCATTTCACATCTCATCACGTTCTCTAAGCACGACTGTTCGCATGGAATTATCTTTAGGCACAAGCAGAATCACTTTTCTCTGCGTTTCTCTAAGAAAGCACAGCATTACACGCCATGGTTTCGCAAGTCGTAGACCTAAATCCGCAGTTCAATATGCTTGCTGAGGTCTTCCCCAGAGTCAAACTTCACATAGCAGTGATAGTCGATCTCGAAGTCAATACCCGCTCATCACTTCCCTTTTGCCGATCAACCCCGTAAACCTCCATCTCTTGAAAAAAACCATCCACACCAGATTGAAAGAACTATGTTTTTTTTTTCCCCCTTAATGAAAACAAAGAACCATGTTTATTTGGCTAGACTAGATTTTATTAGAATCTATTACATATAAACGAAATTATTACACTTGGATCTAGATTTTCTTGTAGCAATTAGAAGCTGAACATGATGAGATCTGTCATTGTCACTAA